>OX608080.1:7765179-7838679 GCA_951509765.1 Sphenella marginata | reverse complement strand
CAAGATTAATAAGAAATTTCATTGAATAGTGCGAAGTAGAATTGAGTTTCCTTTTTTTCTAATACTCACGTCATATGACTTACTACTTAAACTTCAAATAGGTGGCAATTTCGTAGAAATATTTCATGTGGCAACACATATGGGTGTTTCCATGCAGCCGTATGCGACATTCGTACACTTTTGGAGTAATATAAATCTCACATAAAACGAGTTTTCGGGAAAATAAAAATACAGTTACGTTGCAATTAAAAAGAAGTATGTTTGGAAAAAAATTGGTCGCCCTGAAAGCTTTGGTGTCTAAAATATCCGTTCAAAATGAGGTGATAACTTACGCGACAAAAACGGAAGTGCTTATATTGTGCACATACATATATGCGAAAGTCTGCGAATCAAGCCAGTTCTTAATTTCTTTGAATATTCGTAACCTAAGCTAAATAATGCACCTTTACAATCCTCTCATATTTAAAGAGAAATCGTCTCTTTATATTATTATTTAAAAAAAAAACTAAATAACGTACGTGACATAACGTACGCGACAATTTTTCTAGTATATTAATAATAAAATGCAGGGACGTAACTGTTATAAGAAATATGATAAAAAGGTCCCATTTAACCATTAATACTGATGTATTCAAATATTGGTTATAATTAACCATTACCGTAAGACATATTTTATATTGGTCAATATAACCATTATAAATGAGAGAAACATTTTTTGGTTAACAATAACCATTATTGTAAGTAACATAATTTTTTTGGTTATCGGTAGCAAAAAAATGCAAACAATATAAAACAACTTGAGTTGCTGGAGTGGCATGACCAATGTCTGCAAGTTCCTCGAGGAAAAATTTACCACTATTCAGCAAAAATAGTTTGCTGTCGAGTGGGTCACCGATAACCAAAAAATTTATTACTTGCGATAAGGGTTATTCGTAACCAAAAAATAAATCTCTCATTTATATTGGTTACGATGACTAAAATAAAATAAATCTGATGATAATGTGAATTCTGAAAGAAAAAAATAACAATTATTTTCGGTTCCTGATAAAATGTTTTTTGTTTGAAATTTACACTTTAATTAGGAAACAAAATAAAAATGTATTCTTATTATAAAAACTATATGATAATGAAAATAAAATCGAATTCATAACATATGTATTTGTTGATATACATTCTTTATATATTTACATTAACTCTAATATTTTCTCGTAAGGAGTATGCCGTTCGAGCAGTATTTATATGTATGTTGACTGTCGACGAATATATCGATATATTCACAAGCGTATTTATAAAATGAAAAAGCATCTGGTAAAATTATATTATTAGCTTTTACTATTTGCCACACCTTTCTCTTTATAACAACACCTATTCCATCCACAGCGCCTTTGCCATGCGAGGTGGCAAAGAAATTCCATCCAAAATATTTGCAGCTAAATTTATTTACAAAATAAGGGATGCTTGTTAAAATAAACTTATTTTTAAACTGCACCTATGTATTCAGGATAATGGTATTGAAAAAATTGCTTTTAACGTCGATTTTAATGTATTACAATAAAATATTCATACTTAAAATAACGTATGCGACAAAATTTAAAGGGTAATACAATTTTTATTACTTCGATTCAAAAGAAAATTTCAGCGAATATATTTAACTAGAAGATCTCTTGATTTGGAGTTGTAATCTCTATTACTTGCGACTGTCAATACACAAATGATATAGACAAATAATGTTTTTGCATAACGTACGCGACAAAGGTATACTATCAAAAGTAAATTAAAAAAATACCGTTATTCGAGTTCAAACTTCTCTTTTTCTCATTTTTGTAAGTAGTTGGCATTGTTAATTTAATTTTAAAATGTATTTGCACTACTTCAAATCTCTTAATTTAAGTAATTCGGAAGAGAAAATAGTTGATTCAATTTGCGAAAACTGAGTTGAAGAAAATCTCAGTTTTACTCTTCCGTTTATGAGTTTTAAGATACCAACAAGCTGTAAATACTTCCATTTTATAAAAATTCAATTCCTTTTCCCTTAATAATTCGTCTTAAAACCCATTTTCTGGTCATATAATTTTTTCAGTCGTGGTTGACCTTCTCATGGAAACACCCATATATTAACAAACTCACACTGTAGAAGAGAAATTATAACCCAAATTTTACAGAAATAAGTAAAGAAGATTTTGTGCTAACAGGATAACGTGGCAACCTCATGTAATAATTTAAATTAGTAATGATTTATTTCTAATATTAAAAAATTGCAGAAAGATGGCAACTCTGTAAACACAATCTGGTTTCAAGAGCTAAGTAATGCTAGCTACATATGTACATCAGATCAGTCACTGAAATAAAATGTTTGATTAAAGAAATAAATATTATATAATTAGGTGGTGATAGTCCTGGCAACACAATTATATTTGTTGCACTGTGACGTAAAAACCATCTCGTTTGATATTAATTTATTCATGACTCCCCTTTGCAAAAAAAAAAAAATTGTACAGGTGGCAACCTAGTCAAAACATCTCCAGTGGAAATGTCGAGGTACGAGCATGTATGGAATAGTATTTAGATAATAGGGAAAGCAGGCAACACTGCTTTTATTATATACATATGTGCCCAGATAGTCTTTTTTTATCTCGCAAAAAATTCAAATACGTGGCAACCCTGTAAAACCCAAAAGCTAAGCAAATAGTGGATTTATAAATATTCGAACATACAACAAAAGTTCCATTGCTACAAATTACTGTTTGCCTTCTTCTACTAAATAAATTCATCTTCCTCAGGAATTTATGTTTTTTTTTTTTTTCTCTGGCAACAACAAATAATAATCAACACTAACTGAACCATTAAACTTGCAACATTTTCCATCAAGAGAAAGCTATTTCCTCATTAAAGCCATTTTAACTATCGCAAAAGTACATAAAAGTCATACAAGCGTCTACAAAAACAAACATAAATATTCGCTAATATATGCTCATTTGGACATGGCATAGGAAATCAATTTTATTTTTATGTTTTCACCTTATTTACGTTCGTAAATAAGCGAAGCACGCTTGTCCAGAGTTAAAAGAGCATAAAATACTTTGCAAACAACACAAATTAACAGCCAAAATAAAAGTTAAAAAGCAAAAAAAAAATTAACAAACAAACAAAATATGAATTAAGAAGACAGCTTGTTGCAATAAAATGCAACAAAAGCAACAAAGTGAAATACTTAGTCGGCAACAGTTGTAGCAGAAAATATAGATTATTAAGAAGGATATTTATATGAGTGGCGAAATGGCGAAATTCACAGCAATTCACGTAGATATTTATGTATTACAACACAGCACTCTCACTTCCGTGGGCTTCTTTCATGGCACTAGCGTAAGATATTTATGTGAACGGAGAGTAGTTATCAGTGTGGGGCATGCTCTTATTATCACTAAATCTCTAGAATTTATAAAATACTGAGTCCGATCTTAATCACTGTATCTCCGAAATCAGTTGCTCAATCTATAGCAGCACTCGACATTACCACTCGTTTGATATCCATTTTGTACTAACACTGATCCAAAAATTAGTCGATAACTCCGAAACAGATAGACTTACTGAGATGTAAGATATCTTAAACTGTAAGCTAGATATTCTTTAATGCAACTGTGAAAATTCCATTTGCTTCTATTGAGCAGTTATGACGTGATGTGCGAACAAACATAGAGACAGACAGACAAAAATGCTAATTTCAATTTTTTTTTTTTTTTTTTTTTTTTTTGAATATTTCTAATGTACAGACATCGACCAGTTACAATTTAATTATGTACATACATATGTAGAAATTAAATTATGAAAGCTTTCAAAAATTTCGACGAGATTTCTGCGACTTCTTTTATCATTTTTTTTTGTTCCCAAATAGAAAAAATGTTCTAAAATGAGTTGAAATAATGTAAAGGAAGTCAAGTAAAATACAAATCAGCAAAAGATCGGGGAATGTAATTAAATTTTTATTGAAATAAAAAATATTAAAGAGAAAAGAATTCAAGAGCCCATTAGGTAATTCAAGGGTTTGGAATTTACTTCTATGTAGATAGTAAATAGTCTACAAAATACTATCTAAATATTTAAGAAAATAATTTTTAATGCCCACAAAAATATCAACAGACCAAATATAGTATATTCTTAGTCGGAAGGGATATCTTAAGCGGAAGGGATTATTAGAGTATTTTTAACGAAAGTTTTCTACCCAAAATGAAGTGTTATTGGAACCCTCAGCTAAAGTTCGAAGATCACTAAAACTTTTAACAGTGCGCCCAAACCTGCTATTAGCACATTTAAAGACAAAGCGCACGTTGCTGGAGCATTTACTTAATGTGCTTGTTGAAGGCATAGCGTGGTACACGGCGTATACGTAACACGAGCCAACTCCGCGTGCAGCGTACAAATGCGCGAATTACAAGTACGTGAGGCATGCAACATTGCATACAAACAAAAACTTTTATGCTTATCTTTACGTGCAATTAATTTCGCGTTTTCGTTTGGCCAAATGAGCGAGCACAAAACGTGAAAAGAAAAAAATTAACAACAACAAAAAAAAACGCTAAAAATCAAACCAAGTGGACGTAGTGCAACGAAGAATGAAAAATTTATATGAAGAAAATGCTTTATGAAAAAACAACAACAAACAAAAAAAAGCAAAAAAAAAAACGAAAAGCGAGCGGAGATAAATTTAAAGAAAGCAAAAATCAAATAAAAAGGAGAGAAACAAATGAAATAAATGCAAAAGGCAATGGAATTTTTACAAGTAGCACGCGCCGGCACGTAGACGACTAAGGAGTTTAGCAAGTTACATTCACACTTATTTTGTTTTTGGTGGGAGGAGAGGAGAAATCATTGCAGGCGGGGCAGTGCAAGTTTTCAAAAATATCATGGCATGCAGTGAAGCAGCGAAACAATCTGGGAATGAGGCTGCGGAGGCAGTCAGGCAGGCCAGCTTAACTCAAGTCAGCTCAGCCATAAACGCAACATAGCCAAGGCGTTTTCAATTGTGCAGGAGCTTACAACTTCAAGGCAGCATAACGACTATTAAACAATCATAATGAGGTTTAAGCATTTAGTGTTGTATGCTGTGAATGTGGTAAGCAAATGTTTTATTTTATACCCAGTTGTGCTAAGCTTAGCTGCTGTTAGTTGGTAATATTTGAAAGCAGATTTGATCAGAGATTTATTTATTTTTATATTAATCAAATTTCTTTGCCCAACTAGGAATTCCTTGCTTGGTTTTCTAGCCGATCCATAGTAGCACTTCTCTTAGCCAGAACATTTCTCTCAACTCCGGCAGTTCTTGGTTGATATTTTTTTAGACGAAGTTCCTCACAGACCAACTGGCTACAGCCTCTTAGATCCCACTCACCAGCAATTGTCTTACTTATTTTCTTTTCATTCACTTTTTCAGAAGCCAACTTTTCGCTTAGTAAGACAGCAAATTTAATTTCTTTTTTTTTTTTGGCAACAACATTCATCTTCTTCTTCTTCTGCTTGGCGCTACCACAAAGTTGCGCCACCTAAACGTGATGGTGGAAACTTTAGCAATTGCTACCTTTTCACCTGCGCGTGGCTACCACAATAACTTCCTGTTTTTTCTTAGAATGCGACGCTTTCGTGAGACATGCAACAAACACACACAAAAGTGCAAGCGCAACGATGGCGTGTGACGTCAGCATGGACGCTTCAGCATATCGCTAGGCATTCTGCGCATGCTCAGCTGTACTGTCAGGTTACTTTTGGTTGGTTGTAGCTAGTAAGTAAAGTTGCAACGCATATTCTCTACACGTCTACTCACTTGTAATGCTTCTTCTTCTTTTTTGCGATTTTTTGTGCTTTTTTCTCTTATTCTACGTTGCATTTTACCCAAAAAAAAAAAAAAACAACACGCTGCAATATAAAAGGGAAACGTCCATTTTATGGCGGAAATGTTCCTTTTCATAAAATGATTTATGTTCGTTTGCCGCACGTTTGGCGTGGGAAGATGCCCAAAGTAGATTCAGGGCAAACGGAAATCACGCGGCACGCGCTACCAACAACCAAGGCTTGAGTCAGTGCGCCGAACAGTTGCAGCAACAACAACAACAGCAATACAAGCAACGATAGCACCAGCAGTCTGCTATTTGCAACACTAGTCCCGGTTTGCACTTTATTTGTACGTCCGCCCGCCTGTAGTGCTGGCAGTAGCGCTTGTTGTTCCGGCCGCTCAAACCGTAAACGTCTTTTATATTGTTGTTACAAAATATTTTCGCATATATTTTTCAAGTACTTCAGCTTCCTTTTGGCCTTCTTTATTTATTTACTTTTTTTTTTTTTGAACGAAAAATTTCTTTCGTTGCCACAAACGCTTCACTTGATCTACGGCAGAGCTACGCTTTTCCACTGCTTTTGGGGGGGCTTTTGTTAATTTCTTTTGCATTTAAGTGGAAATAATGTGATATATTGCAGCTTGCAATTCTCAACTGTGAACTGAGTGAGCTGCACTCAACTGGAACTGAAATTATTTACTGTTGCGTATTATGAGAATTCTCTGCATTCAGATTTTGTAGCGCAAATAAATAAGAATGTTTGGCAGTGAGCAATTTCACAGACGCTACGATACTATGACGTGGGCAAAATATGCGCTTTATTAAATTTTTTTTAGATCTTATTAAATTATTTTTATATGTATGACCGTACTTAAATATATGATCACATTAGCGTGTGTGGAGAAATAAAAAAAGAAAATTAAAAAAAAAATATATTTACTCAGGATGTGGACTGGGCTTACTCGATTTTTCAATCAAAGTCTAGATCCTAGATATCTAAAAGTCAAAAATTAGAAAAAAAAGTGTTTCGCGAAGGACAACGCATGACATATCACATCACATCACATCACATCACATCACCTAACAAAATATCACATCGAACAGTATCGACTCATGGCAAAAACTATCACATGATATACGTTTATTTTTATTATTTGACATTTCATCACATGATATGTGAAAGTAAAATACCATCGTATGACATGGTTTGAATCATCATCACATTGCTTAACAAAATATCACATCAAACAGTATCGATTTCAACAATTATCACATGATATAAGTTTATTTTTATTATATGACGTTTCATCTCATGATAGATATGTGAAAGTAAAATACCATCGTATGACATGGCTTGAATCATCATCACATCACATAACAAAATATCACATCGAACAGTGTCGACTCATGGCAAAAACTATCACATGATATATGTTTATTTTTTTTATGTGACTTTTCATCACATGATATATGCACATCGCTCTATAGTCATATGATATTATATCGCATGACATCATATAAAATAAAATACCATCTCATGACATGCACTGATACATCATCACATTTCTTAACGAAATATCACATCAAACAGTATCGACTGATGCCAAAAATTATCACATCACGTTTTAGGACATGGCGTGATACGATCACTCGCACTCTATTTTTGAATGTTACAATAAAAAATAAATGATGTGTGAAATATTGCTTCATCACTTAAAAAAAATATTACATAAAACGACATCAACATATCACATCACACGTAGTTCAACATCAGTCACTTTATATCGTATACATATTTGTTAGAACATCATATATAAAAATAAAAGTAAAATATCTTAGTACTAAATACATTGTAAAAATAGAATAACTTATCAAAATATGCACCATAAATTTATAAGACATTTAGCTGAAAAAACTTCATTGTCATCACATGATATAAAATCATCACATAAACTATAATACACTGTGTGTTAACAGAACTGAGTAAAAATATCATAACAACTAGCTCCTATTACTCATTGTACCAAAATATTTTTGAGCATTTCACTCACATTAATTCAATTTTGTGAGAAACTAAACATTTTAGCAAGATAATTCAGCAATTTCAAATACAAATTAAAATCATTTAGAATTTTCATTTAAATAATCATATTTATCATAGAAGTGAAGCAAATTCGCATATTCTTCATGCAATAAAACCAACGTGCTACAAAAACAACAACTTCATACATTTTGGTTGCATAATAAGTCAGCTTTGAGTCGACATACAAACGCAGCCGCAAGCAGCACGCCACGACGCAGCCATACATCACATTCACACTACTTAGCTGTCTGCTTGCGAACAATGATAAACGAGTTTCGTGTTGGCGCATGTAACATAGCAAGTGTGGAATGTGTGTGTGTGTGTGGGTGTATGTGAATTTCCATAATTCCTTCTTTATGCGCTTTTAAATTAAGTGCCATTCCATTTTAATTTTCCACAGCGTTTTTTTCACTTGCGTCTAATATGAAACGTAATCTTTATTTAGCTGAAAACTAACTCAAACTAAGCGAACCAAAAAAAATGCCATATAATTACTAGACTGACGCATGTTTGCTAAGCGGACACTTATTCATACATAAATTTACTTAGACAAATACATATATACATGTTTAGTTGTAAAAAGTGGTCTGCGGGTAACGCAAACAATTGTAAGGCGACTGGCTGTTTAATGAAAGGATGACGTGGCGTATACGTTACGCTAAGCCGTATTTGAAATGCAGAAATGTGTGCTAAAAATGTTTTAAAAGGATTTCTATCCTTTCATGTTGAACTGCAGTGAAATTGAATTTTGAGTTTTTGGCTTTTTTTCTTGAAAAATTTTGTGGGCATAGAGAATGGAAAAATTTTATTTTTATATGGAGGAAAAGGAAAATGCTTTAGAATAAAATTTTTTTAAATTCAATGCGATTTTTAAACATAAAATTTTAAATTTTGATTAAAATAGAATTTGTTGTACTACAAAACTACAATTTTAGTTTACAGATTTAAAATATTTAAAAATTGTTAGAAATCTTGAATTTTTTATCAAATTAAAAAAAATTTCTAATAAAAACTTTATATTAAAATTCTATCAGAAATATATTAAGTTACAAATGGTGTTATGTGAAATATTAATATATATAAATTTCGCATTATTTTATTTCAGTTAAAGCTAGGAAAAAATGGATTTGGTGCTCAAGAACGAAGTTATGCTTTTATGATATAATGATGTGATGAAAATGTAGTAACTTATTTTCTGTTGAATGTTGCAGTTCTTGCCTTTGAGTTAATTTTAGCACATATTTCTTATTCACACATTTGACTTTCAGTATCACCTGACGCCATAGCAAATATATCGGTGACTGATATTCGATATATGTGATACGATATTCTATGTCGTAAGTCAGTTTGGTTTGATGTGATAATTTCTTAAGTAATGTGATGATGATTCCGACTATGTGATACAATTTAATTTTTTTCATGATAGCATGTGATAAAATGTCACATAACTTGAGTAAGAGTGAATGTATTACGCCATGTGATGAAACGTCACTTTAAAAATTGCATAATATTAGTCACGTTGTACGCATGTGATGTGATAGTTTTATCAACCATCGATGTAGTTTAGTGAATAGCGTATTTCGTTTAGTGATTGTGCTGATGTCATATGATGTGATTTTTTAATGATAGCGATTTGTATCACGTCATTTGATTAAACGTCATTTTAAAAAAATACATGAAATTGTTGTAGTTGAATGCATGTGATGTGTTAAATCATGTTATCAGTCATTGTTGGTTGATGTGATATTTTTGTTAAGCGATGTGATGATATTTAATGCTTTTTCATATAGTGTAATTTTATTCTATATGATAACATGCGATATAATGTCATATGATATATTATAACCTTGTGATTTTTATTCTTTATTTATTTTTTATGATTTAGAGAAATACATATTTACTTAAATTTGTGCTACGATGTGATGAAAGAGAGCACACTACCGCTTTATTTGTGCATGAAATCTTCCACCTTAAATTTCAAGGCATTGAAAAATAATCGCGTAAAGAAAACAAAAATACATGAAAAATTCCAGCATTGCAGTAATCCCAAAAAGTCACATACTTGACTTAACAGGTTCATGTGTATCACTCTTCTTTCACTTATCATCCTTTCTCCTCCAGCGTGCTTTTAGCAATTTCAATGTCCACTATTTGCTATTGTCTTTGGCAGCCTATGATTTATAGCGGTCAGTTCAATTGGCTCATTTTACAAAGCCACGTAGCACACTTGTATATACTCGTTTATACAAAAGTATGTATGTATGTTTGTATATCATGAGCAAACACACGGCCTTGCAGCCGCATTGCGCAACGTCTGTTTGATTGCGCTAATAAATGAGTCCAAAAATCGCCATCGATTTTGGCAATAATTCAAATTTGTGGATTTCAAGTGGTCGCAATAGCCGACTTTATTTTGTTGGTTTCATGCTTTGGCGATTTTTTATTTACTATTGAGTGGAGCTTTACCTGCACACCTGACTTTTTTGAGGAAAATACATTTTCGTTTCGATTTTTCAACAAGTTTCTTAAAGGTGATATCACTTTCTTGTCTTGAAAAGTAGCGTTTTTATTTTCGTGGTGTGATCTGATAAGAGCAAATATGTGTTTATTTCATGTGATGTCGCACGATGCCATATTGATGATGGGATGCAACAAATCAGTAGTGAAAAATAAATAGTTTTTGCTGGTGACTTTAGGTATAATGTATATAAACCTTCGCTTATAAATGTGATAAATAGTGAAGCGGATGTGATATCATATGATGACTAAATTTCTATCCCTGTATATATCAACAGTATAATGGTTGGTATTCAAATATATATTAATGTATCTCTTAATTATGGTAAGGTATAAACCGGTAGGAGAATTCTTTAAAGAAATACTCACATCCATCACACACCACTAAACCTTCGCCGAGTTTTCTAAAACAACAATTCCAACATGAAATAATCTATCACATTTGAATATATTTCTAAATCATCTGAGGTTTATGCAGATTTGTAATTTGCTTTCCCAGCTTTTGTGTACATTTAATTTTGCAACATCCAGCATGAATTAGAAACTAGAAGTATTTTAATTTGTAGGTTTTTTTTGCTTGATTTTGCAAGTCCTGCCCGTAATGCTAACATCATTACATTCCGCTTTCTCTTACTTGCACTCTGCTATGAATAAAATCGTCTAGAAGCAGACCACGATGCAGCATAAACGCAGCACGAAATATATGAATAGCGTTGTAGATCATTTCACTTCGTATGTATGATTGTATGTGTTTTTGTGTAGTACAAAGTATAAACTTACAAGGTGTTCATTAGGGTGGAATGAGTGCATTGCTGTAAAAATTATTTATGGTCACCGTACAAAGCCAATTTACTTTCGAAAATCGAAACCAAATTTAATTTTGCAAATTGAAAATAAAACGAAATTAATTCGAAAAAAAACTTAATAACGAAATCGAATTGGAAAACGAAATCGAACTTCATTTTAAAAACCAAAAAAAACCTGAAATTCATTTGGAAACATGAAATCGAAATTTTTGAAAAAAAAAAACGAAATGGAATATAATTTTGAAAGACAAAAACGAAATGGTAATTGATTTTCAAATACAAAAACCAAAACGAAATTTTATTTGAAAATCGAACTCAAACTTAATATTTTAAAATTACCGAAATCGAACCCTTTTTTGAAAAACGAACCGAAAACTAAACTTAATTTTGAAACACGAAATCGAATTTTTGTTCAAACAACCACAATCGAATCAATTTTTGAAAACGAATTGAAATCGAATTTAATTTTCAGCCTATTTTTGAAAACGAATTGAAATCGAATTTGATTTTCAAAAACGAACCGGAAAATAAATTTAATTTTGAAACACTAAATCGAATTTTTTTTTTTCCAAGAACCACAATCGAATCAATTTTTGAAAGACGAATTGAAATCAAATTTAATTTTCAGCCTATTTTTGAAAACGAATTGAAATCGAATTTGATTTTCAAAAACGAACCGGAAAGTAAATTTAATTTTGAAACACGAAATCGAATTTTTTTTTTCAAAGATAACAGAAATCGAACTACTTCTGAAAAACTATTGGAAATCGAATTTATTTTTTTAATATAACCGAAATCGAAAATATTTTTTAAAAACGAAATGAAATCGAATTAAATTTTGAAAAGAAAAACCGTAACCGAATTTTTTTGAAAACACGAAATTGAATTCGATTTTTTAAATATCAGAAATAAAAGGTATTTTTGAAAAACGAAACCAAAATTTAATTTAATGTTGATCAACAAAACCGACGAAAAATTACGACATCGAAACGCCAATTACGAATTCGAAAGAGAGCAGCCAAACACAACCGAAATCAGAAGTTTTTCTTACACTCCTTTTACTTCTTTCTTATAACACATTCATATGCATTAAAAAATAAAACGTAGAATTTCTTTACCCCTTACCTTAACCCACCCTAATGTGAAGTATATAGACCGTCTAACTATAGACTAACAAAGCATAGCGCAATTATGACAAAATGTTTCAGCCAACATTCGAGGAGTGGAACATTTCCCCCAACAAACTACAGAACACACTTGCACTACAATAGCTATGTATGTGTGTTTGCATCGACTCAGAAAAGCATAAAAGCCAGCAAAGCATCCATAGACGACCATTCAAATGCGCTGCATATAATATTATTTACTGTAAAATTAAAATCCTTTAACAAATTTTGGTGCTTGGCATTTTGTAGTGAAGCATGCAAGTAACGGTGATATATATATTTCAATGTTTGTAGATATATAAGTACAAAGGACTCAATGTGTGTGTGTATGTGTGTGTGTGTGTGTGTGTGTGTGTGTGTGTGTGTGTGTGGGTATGCCATGGCGTATACTTGACATGACTCCTACATATTTCTGCTTTTGTTCAGTTATTTGTGACCAAAATCCCATCAAGGCCACAAAGCTTTTGTGCATCGAGCGCAATTACAAGCGCATTTAAGTATATCCAAAGCATGCATTGTTGTTGCTGGTTAAATATACTCGCCATTGTTGTACTCTTAGCCACTTGCACTGTTCGATCGTCATTTGTTTTGTTACCATTTGCCAGTTGCCAACTTCTACTCTGGATGAATTATTTGTTGGACCCCAATTTGCTTTTGCTTTTTTCATTTTTTTCCCCCTTTTTTTTTTGTTCTTTTCTTTTAACTTTGAAGCGGTTTCTTGTTGCTGCGTAGATTTTCATTTTATTTTTATTTGATTTATTTGAATTTCTATGGCACAAACTCACTCATTCATTGTTAGCTTGGCTCTGTTTGAAATTAACTTTTTGATCTCACTGATTATTGTGGTTTTTTTTTTCATATTATTTTATGTAATTTCTTAGAATAGAAATTTCTTTTGTTCTTTGCTAGTTTAATTATACTTTGCCATTATTTTTTTATTGTTTTATTTTTATAGTTTCAGTTTAGCTTTTTGTGTTTTCCTTCTATAGGCGGGTTTGCTCATGAACTGTAAAATTCAACGAAACCCACCCTGGGGAAAGTTGAAATTTTTTTTATATTTTAAAAGAAATTGAAATGATATTATTACTCTCGTCATTTGTTTTTATTAAATTATTCATTAACTTTACGACTTTTTTAATCAATTCTAAAAATGTTTTATATAAAAATTCCAGGAAAATGGAAACTTCAGCAGACTTGAACCATAGTGAGATTGCTCTAAGATGTAGGCTATTTCACTATACAGAGACACAACAAATATGCAAGAAACTGCTTTTGTGCCATATTTGTCACATGTGGGTGAAAGGGTTAAAATAAAAATAATTGTATCAATATTCCATAGTTACGGGTCGCTATTGATTACATCATAAAAAATAAAAAGTAGCGAGCATGAAGATATATGTTAGATAGAATGCTAAAAGAAATATCGATTATTTAATATTGTCTGTTATAAAAATTAAAAAATAAGATTAGATAATTCGAAACAGGAGCAAAAATTTCTATGACCACTAAATCCATGAACAAGTTTAAAATAAAATTCCATATTTTCTCTCCACATTTCGAGAAGCATAAACAAAGCCACTAAAAGTATACAAACTTTTTGCACAACACTGTAATATGTTCAGCTGCTTATTAGCATATTGTTTTAATCCCTCCAAAATACAATTGTTATCTTTCTAGCTTTCCCACAAGTAGCTCAATGAACTTAAAAGTCACACCAAAGTAACGAAAGCCAACACTTCCGCTACAACCACCCTAAACACCGCCACTACCACCACCATAACCGGAGTGTATCTTGCCTGTCACATAACACTAATTCTTTTTGCAAAGTTGCTTAGGACAAGTCAGAAGTTCAGCATGAAGTGACAAAGACAAAAGCCAAAGCCTATGAACAGTATCAGTTTCCACTTTCGTAAATCCTTTAACAACACTCAAAAATTGTCAACTCTAGGCAAAGAGTTCAATGTAGCAGAGGGTCCTTCATTGCTTCTTCTTCTTCTCTGCGCGCTTTTGTTTATATTTACTTGACAAACAAATCGCTTTCGTTACGTAAAATTTACTATTACAACTGAACCGAGTCGGCTTGCAACATTAAGCCTTTGCGTTGAACTTGAGCTGTGAGCGCATAACTAGCTTTGTAGTTGTATAACAATTATGAATGTGTATGTTTAACTCTGTGTTTGTGAGTAAGCTCACATTCGCTAAGCCGCTTTAATGCACCTGCGCGTTCTATTGTTGTGACTGAAGTTGATTCCTGTTGGCTGGTAACCTGATTGGCCTATGCAAAGCAATACGATAAAGAAAGTTATCCGCTTTCGGTAAGCAGTTACAAAGTTCAGTTACAAAGTTCAATTTAAAAACTTCACGTGCGCTTAGGTATTGAGTGGGCCACTTGAACCCATTCGCCTTCAGGTGGCTGTTATATGTATGTCTGTATATTTGTGAGATTTTGTAGTAACTTATACTTTGGCATTTTATTATTCCTTTTGCTTAGTGTATTTCTTTTAAACAAGGAGCGAAACCGATTCTATGAAAGTTATGGTTACGGTTGCGGTTATGGTTACGGTTACGATTATGGTTACCGTTACGGTAACGGTTTAGTTAAAAATGCGGTTGCGGCTACATTTAAGGTTACGGTTTTAGTTATAGTTACGGTTACGGCAACGGTTAAGATTTCATTTAAAGTAACGGGTACGGTTACGGGTTCGATTATGGTTAGGTTACAGTTAAAGGTGCAGTTACAACTACGGTTACGGTTACAGTTAGAGTTACGGGTACGGTTACGTATTCGGTTATGGTAACGGTTACGGTAACACTTACAGTGACGGGTACGGTTACGTCTTTGGTTATGGTAACGGTTACGGTTACAGTAAAAGTTACGGTTACGGTTACGTATTAGGTTATGGTTACGGTTACGGTTACAGCAAAAGGCTTCGGTATCCAGATACATAGTTTTTGTATTCGAAATAGTTTTTTAATGATTAATGTTTTTGCTTTAATGGTTGCAGTTTAGGTTTCGAAAAATTTAGTGGCTTTTAATGTTATGGTTTCGATATCGAGAATTTTAACGGGACTTATGTAGGGTAACAGTTACAGTAAAGGTTTTTACTCTTTCCCTTTAATGTTTAAGTTTTGATTTCATTCCTTGCTATTTTGGTATTACCTTATTTATCTTTCAAAGCTAAGCAGTAGACAATTGCGAAACACACATTGCATAACACACCACGGCGCAATGAAAAATACATACATAATGCTTATGAAACGTGTTGTTGTCGTTTGTCCATAGTGAGATAACAGCTGATCGAGTTGGAGCGAAGCTAGTTACCGCCTAATCCAATCAATGTAACTTTATGCACTGGAATGGCAAATATGATGGCGAGTGAATGAGCGCCCACCGCTACACATTCCCTCCCCCACCAACCCTCTAAAAGTAAATGACACGCAAAGGTTATGTTGGCATTGCATAACTTAGTGAGAAATTTTGTAAAAATCGCATGAGACACCGCCTTTGAAGTGCAATGCCATGAATCGGAAGTAGAAAGTAGAGAAGTTTCTGTGTGCGCGTGTGTGTGAGTGTGTTGGGGAGCATGGGTGTATTGCAGCTTTACAGCTTTCATAGATACGTAGTAGTTAGTACTTTACGTAAACTTCATAAAAAGTTTGAGTGGCATGTAAATGCATTGAGTTGACTGCCATTGCGCTTTTTTCTTCTTTTTAAATTGATTCCATTGCAGTTTTTGCATTAGCGTGAATTTGTTGTTGCCAAGCAAAAATATGTAGATACGTAAGAAAACTTTTTAGATATCATTTGACTTTTATCGAAAATGATGGGAAAAAGCTTTATGGGTGGAATTTGCAGCAGAGAAATGGGTGCAAGATTTTTTTTTTTTTTTGTCATTTAGAATTTATCAAAGTTTGTAGAAAATCCACTCCTTAGGTACTCATTAAATGCAAAAATGGAAGGTGTGCTCTAACCTCCTAACGATCATAATTTGTAGCAAACATAGTTAGTTTTCTTCTCAACCCTGAAAAGTGCTGTGAAGCCATCTCACTAGATTACATGAAATTATTCCACAAGGTGGCGCTGAAATCCAAAATTTTAAGAACCTATAGATTCTCATTTCAATCGAAAGCTATGCTCACTCATTTTGTCCTAGTATTTAGTTCTCAACAGATACTTCAGTTAAGGTACATTTCCGCGACTTTTGTTGACAGGAAGAAAATATTTTCAGATAAAAAAATATCGATAGATGGTGCTGGTGTGTGCTCAGACACAGAAAGTATTACCGCATTCGAAAAATAAACCTCTTGCACTTGGAAAGATAAAAGCAAAAAACACTATTTAGGATTTATGTACTTGTATTTGTTGTTTTTTTGAAAGTGTCCACTTTTTAGCTATTAAACCTAAAGCTCACTAGCTGTTTGCCTGCTGCACTCAACGGATAAGAGACGGCTAGCATTCGCACTGCCACACAAATCCCCTAGCCGAAAACGAGCTAATATCTCATGCGTTCGGTGTACCATGGACAGCAGAAGTCTTAAAGGATTTGCTTTTGTTTTCTAAAGTGCGAAATATTTATGTGCATAGCGGTATAACAGTTTGAGTTAGAGCACAAAGGGTGCTGCACTAAGGATGGATTTATTTATAAATGTAGTTGGTCCTTTATTTACCATCCTGATTGAATACTAAAAAATCTAAATCAAGTACTCACATCATTTTTTGTATTTGTTTTACTGTGAGACTCGTCGCTTTTGGATATGAGAAAAAACATTTCGTCTACTTATCGAAACACCCTTTACATTTATGGAAATTGAGATTATTTCATTTCTCCTTTCCACTTTTGTGTTTCATTTAAACCAAATTTTTGCGTTTTATTCCTTTCGTCCTATTTTTGAGTATTGCGCTTTATCGGTTTTGTGGTGTTTTGTGCTTTGGCCATAAGTTTTGCATTGTCATCCATTTGGTTGATTGCATTTGGGATGCACAGGGCAACCGAACATAACAATCACGCATAGAAGAAATCACAAAAAAATACTAAGTGATATATGCAGAGCTCTGGAATAAGAATCGACTAGTTGAAAAGGTGCCACGTTAAATTGTTTGGGAACACTGACTTCTATCGCGGCTCGATTCTGTTTCGTTTCAGCTTCGTTCCTCTAAATTAGTATCCATTTCAAGTTGAATTTTGTTTTTGGTCTTTAAAATTTTTTTCAGTGTCGGTCTACAAAAATGTGTTTCTATTACGGTCTCTTAATTAACTTCTGTTTCGTTCTTGAAATTCCATTTCGTTTTCAGTCTGTAAAATTGATTGCAGTCTCCATAGAGCGTATCTCAGTCTGGGTTTCGTTCTTCAAATTTCATTTCATTTTTAGTCACAAAAAGTATTTCCAGTCTCCATAGAGCGTATCTCAGTCTCGGTTCCAAATTCCATTTCGTTTTCAGTCTGTAAAATTTATTTAGTCACCCAAATTATTTTCGGTTGGGATCTTACAAATTTTATTTTTTCGGTATACAATCTCGTTCTTCAAATTATTTCCGTTTCGTTCCAGCCTAAGGTTTTGAAACAGTTCCATATCATTCTGCAAGTTTAATTTCGTCTAGGTTGAGTGTTATTTTGGAACTCTGAGCATACGCCACACACTACATGCCACATGTTGAAACGCAAACCAATCGCACTAAAGTAAAACTCATATTTGAGCAACTGCTCGCCACAAAAAAATATTAAATTTTTCCAGCTGCAGGTGCTGCCACATGACAAAGCATTCTTGCGGCACAGCAAAACCATTCTTGAAAAATATGTTTCTTGCATTATGTAAAAGTAAACCAGTTTATTTCGCAAATGCGAAAAATATTTGCACCTCATCTGTTAAAAAATTAAAAATGAAAGTAGTGAAGAGATAAGAAAAAAAATTACAAATTTAAATAATAAAAATAAAAAAAGAGAAAGCTGCAAAAACGTAGTTGAAGATATGAGTCACAAGAGTAATTTATTTATTTATTTCCCTTCCGGTTAAATGCTACAACGCTGCCAGCTACATAGCAAGTCGCCAGCACTTGAGTCACATGAGTCATTCAGTTAGTTATGCGGCAGATGGCACAACAACAATAAAATTACATTTACATGCGCTCATTTGTAATGAAAATATTGCATTCTGCTATTGCAACCCATTCACACACACACACACACATGAGTATATGCATATCTTATACTTCGCATACTAACCAACTTCAGGCATATTTCATTTGTCTTCGTTTTGCTTTTTCTTTTTGCATTGAAGCAGTTTAACGTGAAAGAAACACCCAGCTGTGTGCTGCATGTTGTATGATATTGTTTATTTTTGTTTTTATTTTTGTTTTTTGTTGTTTTTGTATGTCAACTTGACAAGCTGCATAATGATGCAGTCTCAGGGTGGTTTCTTGTTAAATCCTTTTTGTAACCTCTTTTATATTCTGTTTGCATAATATTCGTAGTAAAATGTCAAGATGAGTTGGCGACGCCTTGCGAAGAAATTAAAATGAGGAAATGTAGGTGAACGTTGACAGTTTTAAATGAGACAGGAAGTTTAAATGAGTATGCTGCTATTTGCATAATGAAATTTATAACAAAATGAGAACGAGTAGGATTATAGAATAGCTAAAGGAGTGATGCTTCACTATTTGTTATGCTATGCACAGCGTCGTAAGTTGTTGCTGGAAACAAATGTAAATCTAGATCAACGCCTGTTAGTGAAGATAGCAAAATATGCATATGATATATCTACAAGGAAGAGCACCACTTCGTAAAATTTCTATTTGATCTGCATTAAGGGTTGGTTTTGAAGTCACTTTTTCCCTCTTCAGTTATTATTCCTAAACAAACGACTACGAACCCACTTAAAATAACCCAAATCCGGATTCAATCAGCGATCCAACCTTATAAATAATAAATAATAAATAATAAATAATAAATAATAAATAATAAATAATAAATAATAAATAATAAATAATAAATAATAAATAATAAATAATAAATAAATTATAATTAATAATTAATAATAAATAATAAATAATTAATAATTAATAATTAATAATAAATAATAAATAATAAATAATAAATAATAAATAATAAATAATAAATAATAAATAATAAATAATAAATAATAAATAATAAATAATAAATAATAAATAATAAATAATAAATAATAAATAATAAATAATAAATAATAAATAATAAATAATAAATAATAAATAATAAATAATAAATAATAAATAATAAATAATAAATAATAAATAATAAATAATAAATAATAAATAATAAATAATAAATAATAAATAATAAATAATAAATAATAAATAATAAATAATAAATAATAAATAATAAATAATAAATAATAAATAATAAATAATAAATAATAAATAATAAATAATAAATGATAAATAATTAATAATAAATAATAAATAATAAATAATAAATAATAAATAATAAATAATAAATAATAAATAATAAATAATAAATAATAAATAATAAATAATAAATAATAAATAATAAATAATAAATAATAAATAATAAATAATAAATAATAAATGATATATAATAAATAAATAATAAATAATTAATAATAAATAGTTAATAATAAATAATAAATAATAAATAATAAATAATAAATAATAAATTGCAATAAAACAAAACACATGGAACGGAAAACAAGGATGCAGCACAGAAAATGTTTCTGTGGACATCTTGCTTCTGCCAAAACTCTTTAGTTGTTTCAAATTGACGTTAGTTATCTCCAAGAAACCATGACTGCCGCGTTTTTCCGCTGACCCAGCCTTTGCTTTAATTTTTCTTATTCTCTATAGTATTCAACTCTGCAGTATTTTCACACCGTATTGCTTAATCAAGGATAAATTTCAGTGAATATCAATTATATGCCAAACATGTCTTTGTGCATACCACATAATTTCCAATCCATATATCAATATATATGTATGCAAACGAAATTACATACAAATGTTAATAATTTATGAAAATTGCAACAAACATTTTCGAATAATAGACAAAGCCGTAGCAACGGATGTATGCATGAATTCTCCAGCAAATTATTTATGCATCCGATATTATAATTTGGCTTGATTACTGTACAATAGATATAAATATACACGAACTAAAACAAATGGGCGAATTCCCAGTAAACCAATTGGAAGCGATTAACAGCATTAAAGAAGGACTCTAGTAACACTCACCTCAAGAAGTCCTTCTCTTAATCAAATTCAAATACTGAAGTTAGAGGACAACAAAACTGCATTTTCGGCAGTTGAAGTAAAATGGGCACCATTTAGGAGCCTTCCTGAATTGGTGAGCACACAGCAGTTGACTGGGTTACTTTTGCTACTTAACGAGCAGTTATAGGTGGCGCGAGATGCGCAGATGAAACAACAAGTCAAATCAAAATTTCATTGCTTCACAAATTGTCTGATGCAACCTTTTGCTTGCTTTTGCAGCTGTATTGCAACATGGCATTTTGCTTATCTGCGCACTTCAACACCAATAATGTCAATTTAATTTTGTCTGACAGCTTTTATGCTGCAATGCTTCACCTTTTGCTTTTCTATATAAGTTTATATATGTATCTGTATGATATATAAAAACCATGCCATGCTTGCGTATTATATTCATATTTAATGTAAACAATTTTTTGACTTTTATTTATCAATGCAACCTGACGGCTCGGAAGTAGTTGGTGAAGCATAAAATAACTTTCGTATTCAAGTTGGAAGTTGCAAATTGCAGATAAAGTTGTTAAAGTTGTGAGAGGCTTGCACAACAGCTTTACTATATGCACATTAACAATGCAAGCAATTATAATGAGTTGTATGAAAGAGAGCTTGCTATAGCTTTTTATGTTGCTTTTGTTGTTGTTGGCACTGTATGCAGTTCTGATTGCACTAAATTGATTGATATGCATAAATTCCTGCAAATTTTACAATTTTAAGTGGGCAAGTAAGTATGTGTATTTATATTTCGTTGCCGCATACACTTCAATTGTGTGGGCGTACGGGGCGTATACGCAACCAATGCTTACAAATGCACGCTCTTCATATTTAACGAAGCTTTCGTTCGTTTGCATGCCATTTGTGGCTTAACAATTCTTTTTCAAATATTTTTATGTTTCTTATACCCAATAGTGGCAAATTTAATTTTATTTTATTTTTTTTTTATTTATTTATTTTACTTTATTTTATTTTATTTTATTTTATTTTATTTTATTTTATTTTATTTTGTTTTATTTTACTTTATTTTATTTTATTTTATTTTATTTGATTTTATTTTATTTTATTTTATTTTATTTTATTTTATTTTATCTTATTTTATTTTCTTTTTTTATTTTATTTTATTTTATTTTATTGTATTTTATTTTATTTTATTTTATTTTATTTTATTTTATTTTATTTTATTTTATTTTATTTTATTTTATTTTATTTTATTTTATTTTATTTTATTTTATTTTATTTTATTTTATTTTATTTTATTTCATTTCATTTTATTTTATTTTATTTTATTTTATTTTATTTTATTTTATTTTATTTTATTTTATTTTATTTTATTTTATTTTATTTTATTTTATTTTATTTTATTTTATTTTATTTTATTTTATTTTATTTTATTTTATTTTATTTTATTTTATTTTATTTTATTTTATTTTATTTTGTTTTATTTTATTTTATTTTGTTTTATTTTATTTTATTTTATTTTATTTTATTTTATTTTATTTTATTTTATTTTATTTTATTTTATTTTATTTTATTTTATTTTATTTTATTTTATTTTATTTTATTTTATTTTAATTTATTTTATTTTATTTTATTTTATTTTATTTTATTTTATTTTATTTTATTTTATTTTATTTTATTTTATTTTATTTTATTTTATTTTATTTTATTTTATTTTATTTTATTTTATTTTATTTTATTTTGTTTTATTTTATTTTATTTTGTTTTATTTTATTTTATTTTATTTTATTTTATTTTATTTTATTTTATTTTATTTTATTTTAATTTATTTTATTTTATTTTATTTTATTTTATTTCATTTAAACTACTGGGTACATATGTTGATCTCTATAAGCCGAATTTTTACGGCAAATTGCTTAAAGTAACAGCAGCCCATTTCCGGTTTACAAAAATTTTGTATGAAAACAATGATTGTTTGCAACGTTGACATTTTCAATCAGTTCAAGCATTTTATACACCAGCGCTACCCAACCTATTTATTGTTGTAACCAATTGTTGGTGCAGCTTTTATTGAATGCACAATATTGTTGTTTAATATGGTTGATATGTTGTTGTGATTAAAATTGTAGTATATTTGCATCAAATTGAATATTCACCAAACAAATTTACTTATGTAACTGTACATTAAGTATATGTATGTATGTATGTATATGAATGTACATTTGCGGTTCTGCCAATTTGTTTTGTACTATATTGTGGTTTTAAACAGGTTAACATACACACAAAACACATATAAAATGCTGATACCCTGTTGGGTAAATATTTGGTCTCAAGTGATGCGTTTCTAGTTCATTTGGAACTACTATCGGAACCTTCGATCTAACTACATCTTTTGTTGCCATCTCAATTCTAGTGCTGAAACAGAAATTTATCTCGCTAGTTACTGCGAGCTCTGCAGTATATAGAAGTCTTTGTGTGTGCGTATTTACATACATGCTTGTTTACGCAATCATTATTTAGCTGAGTATCATATGTAAATTGCCTGGCTTAGTGCAGCTTCACCAAGTGGCAGTGGTTCTTCAATATAAGCATTTCAAACGAAATAAATATTTCTACTAATAGCTTCCTTAACTTGCATTTACATGTAAATAAAAAATATACTTTTGCATTTTTGTTGTATTTATTATTCAAATTCTTGAGTGGTTGCAAAAATGTTGACTTCAATTTATATTCATTTCATATTTTTATTCACAGATTTCCTCTCTTTCCGGAAAATTTTTTTGTTTCAAGTTTGTATTGCTTTATGGTCATACGGCTGTTTTCAAAAAGAAATTTTTTTTTAATTTTTTTTTACCAATATATATGATAACAATATAGGAAATTGACTTAATCAAAATTGGCTACTAGCTCAAAATTTCAAAATTCAAATAAAACTTCTTCAGACTTTTGTTTTATACCTTCCATGAACACGAAATGGTAGTATAACTTTGGTCCAATGTGTGTAAGTATGAAAAGAAGAAGAGCTATACACACCCCTAATTGATCAGAGTGATGATCTGAGTCGATTTAGCCATGTCCTTCTGTTTGAACCCAAACTTGTCTCCCAGTTTTAGAGATATCTCGCTAAAATTTTGCATATGTCCGCCATTTTGTAAATCATAAATCATGTGTCAGAACCAGCAAGATCGGACTAATACCACGCATAGCTCCCAAAAAATAGATTGGTGTGGAATACTTTCCATAAGGCAAGTAAAATTAATATACCCAGTGAGCTATCTTCCACTAAGTACAAAAAACATTAAATGTTAAACTTCAACCATCCACCAAAATAAGCTTATCTTACAAAATGAAATACTTCTGCCTCATTAAAAAGCGGGAAAAGACATTACGCCTGTTACTAAACGCAGCAGATGTCTTCAAATCGCTTCTTCGTTAAGCATAAACGCAACTCATTGCACAAAAACTAAATGAAAAGAGTTAGTCGCTTGTCCCTTTATGAGCTCTTGTTCCTCTTCTCTGTCAAAAACATATTAAAAACTGAATGCAACTCATAAAAGTTAAACTTGCTAAATGCGCTATCCAACCATTTACTTTAGCATTTGTGCAAACTACTTGAGTACCTTTTAACTGCTTTAAAGATAGCCAACGGTAATGATAATAGCAAACGGTGACGGCAACTGCGAGTAAAACTAACAAAAACGACAAAAATTGCAATCTAAAGCAACTATCAAAAGCGTGGAAGTGTACTCATAATTATATCAAGAAACTATATAAAATTGTAGGTGTGTATGTGCGTTTGTGTGTGTGTTTTCATGTGAAAACAATTGCATGAATAGCAAAAAACTCAAAAGTATCAAATCAAGTCAAAGCAAAGCAAAAGTTTCTACAACTTCTTTGCAGTTGGTAATGAAGTGGATGAGCGTGTCCAGCTCATTTCAACAAATTGTCAGCCACAGCTAGCTGCTTATCGCTCAAATGCTTAGCAACATTGTTGGTTGTGGCAGAAGTGTGCTCGAGTGAGGGGATCTCTTTCGCCATCGTTCTCGAATACAGCTATATATATTTATAGTTAGTCGTGCTTAAGATAGAAAACGATTTTTGTTTTGTAATTTAATATTTAGTTTTTTAGTTTAGCAATTTAAAAAAAAATTTACGTGGGCACTTATTTGAACCTGTAATTTATAGTTTTCATCATTTCTTCATCCAATAACATCACTCCTTCAGATATACAACCGATTTCATGAAAATAACTTGAATAGTACGACCCCCACTGTAACTTGACCAGCGCCTAAAAACACACCACAACTAAACACAACAGCAGCAAGCTTATCGAAAGCAACAACAGCAAAGCGATCACCTGCAGCGTATACAAATTCATGCACAGGCTAATAGAACATCATGGCAAGCAGCGTAATTCTCAACCGTTTTACAACTATCCAAATATAACTGCTCGGATCTTGGAAATAAAAAATTTGTCACTTTAAGTGAGTCAGCGGCATTATGCGCTAGTCATAGGTGAATCGTCGCTTCGATGGCTAGCCAAGTGAAAAAAACAGGTGTGGCCTACCTAGTCCTCAGTAAATACAACTCAGCTCTCCAATAAGCCCATCATTATATCGTGGCTTATAGAGGATATGGCCCAAGAAACAGCATTCTTATTTTACCAGCGACCAACAGCCTGGCACCTTTTTCCTATTCATACTGCTATCGTCCAGGACTACTGTGACCGTCAAAACCTCAACGCCGCTATCTCTGCTAAAAGGGGAAGCTGCTGTAAGTACACCATAATAAAAATGTTGGCTCACTCACAACGCCAAGGGAATTAGGGCAGCGTTCCACTTCCAAATGGTCGTGTGCTCTTTTTATTACTTACCTTCACATTTTGGGGATCACATGACGACTCCTAACACCAGCTGCTAAAAAAAGCTTTGTAGCAAAACTTTTTACTGCAGAAAAACACTCGGTGGGTTGCCCAGCACTGGCGAGAGTGGAAAAAGTATACTTCAACTTAATTTCCCCGAGTTGTGAACCTAGGTTCCACGGCATCATTGTCCACCACATCCCTACTACAAGTAAGGCCCCTCTCCCCCTATCAAAGCATATACTACAGCTTATTTCACACAACTGTAGCACGATTCCTTTGAACAACTTTGCTTAGAAGGTAACTTCTTAAGTTGATTTAAACTTGGGAAATTTTGTTATTGTTTTGTTTTGTAGTTGTCTTTATGCATTTTAGCAGAAAATTTCACTTGACAAGTATAATTGAAAAAGAAAATTGTTTCTTTTGAGTTGAAATTTTTTTCATCATTTTACTTCAAAAGCTCTTGGTAAAATGAGAATGTCAAGGATTCGCAGCTGAGCTTAAATTTGTTTTTGTATTGCTATTAAGTTAACAATGTGAAAGATGAGTCGTAAATGAAAAAGTTATAAAAATTTGCGGTTTTTTTTTTTTTGGTTTTGTGATAATCATTTTGATAATATAGACCTTGCTTAAAACCCACCCCCTTTACACTGTTAATTAAGGTAGTCAGCGTGAGCAATCAAAAATTAAATTTAATATTCATGGATGTACTGAAATAAATAGCGACAAGCATGTTGCAAAAACACTTTTTACCAGACAAAATTTAAAGTAGTGTAGCTATGGAGAAATTCGAAGTAGCCTCGAAAGCTCGTGGCTTACTCGTGCATAGTTGCTTTTTCTTAAAGTAGCCACAGTGGTTCCCTTCCATTTTAACTTTTTCCATTTCTCCTCATTCGCACCTATATCACACCCTCGTTTTTCCCGTCCCTCCCACTTTTGTCCTATTCACACTTCGATTACCCTTTACTGCTAAACCTTCAGCATTCGCTCATTTTACCTCTGTAAGCTGTCTCTAGTCACTAATAGAGACATTTTGTGGTCAATTTCAATTTTGATACAATTTGGTATTCAGTAAGCCGTCTCACATCTCAAGTCTCAAAAAAAGAGTCACTAATTTGTCAGCTGGTTGTAGGCAGGTCACAAACAAGAAAATATAGGGCTAAAAATTAAATAAGTTAAAAATTTGTTTTTTTAAGTTTGAAATCATTTATAAATATTTAAAAAAATAATAATTAATGAATAAAAAAAAAAAACAAAAAACAAAAATAATAAACTGTCCCCGATCCTGGGTTCGAACCTGCACCGCTCACGTTGTACCCCGAGACACTTACTATCTGTGCTATTGCACCATTTATTTAAGCGCTGTCAAATGCTGTACTTCAGATCTATGCATATCTGTTTTTACCACACATCAATGGTGAACTTTTTGTAATTTTCTCTTACAGAATACCGAAATCAGCGGAAGTCACAAAAATTGTCTCTAATGAAAAATCTCAAATTTAGTGACTTGAGATGAGACAGACTTACAGAATACAGCTATTAACCTCTCTATCGCTTTTCACCATACCAAATGTATTCACTTCGCTTTACTTTTTGCTTCGTCACTCCATTCACACTTCTTCTCAACTTAAGCCTTGCAATTTATTTATGGTTTTTAACTCAACTATATACCAGCATCAAAGCAATAGCTTCCATGGCATCTCCTGACACAGAACCCTTAGTTATACCCTCCGCCACCTGCAAGCGAATGCTAGGACTTTCAGTGCGATGAGACCAAGCTAAAATTGGTGATAGATGAGGTTGCTCCATAGGCATTTTCAGTATCTTGAGATCTGCAGTTCAGCTAAAGTGTTATTGCCATGAGCATTACTTTCCCCTCTAAAGTTACCTTCAAGTGTACTACTTTTAACATTTCGCTTCTCCGCTTTTTAGCTCAAAGCGTCCGGCATGAACTTTTCAAAAAATATTTTAACCATTTACTTAGTTTCTCCCTTTTATCCAACAAGTTTATTGCCCATGGTCAAAATGTTTCCCTTTAGTTAAAACTTTTTGAATAAAATTATGCTTGAAATCATTTCAATAACAAAGAAAAATATTCCCAAAGCCACAGCAAAACCACATTCACTTCATACAATGTTCGAACGCCTGCAACTGTCCATTGGCAAAAATGTTTGTATGTATGTTTGCGTGTGTGTGTGTGTGTATGTGTGTGTGTGTAAGTGCTATTAAACTCTTCTAATTGAATGACTCTTGCAGCGCAATTGATAGTATTTATCCGCTTTCAAATATCAGCAACAGCTAAGAAGCACGAAGAAGTCACAATTTTGCCTTTAAGCTGCAACCAAGCTTTTAACCCCCACACCCCCCCCCCCCCCACCCCACCACACAGCAGCACTTAAGCACTGTCAAGAGATTTAGCAAACTTTTGCTGTTGCTCTGCAACTTGAATGCAGTCAGTTTTCATATTAAGTAATTCACAACTTATCGCATGCAGTTGGCGATATTAGACTAACAACAACAACAACTGGAACAAGAACAACATAACGAGCAAAAAAAGTTAAAAAAAAAAATAACCAAAAAAAAATCGAGTTGACAAATGTAAATTGCCTGCTGGCATAGCAGATAAAAAAAATAATTTCCTAGGTACTTGGTTACTTTGGCGTGCACAAACAAATAGCCAGCCAGCCAGTCAGCCAGCCAGCTAGTCAAGCATCCTACCAACTCACCAACTAGTCAAGCAATCAGCCAATGAAGCAAACAACCAGTCAGCCGCATAACTAAGCCAACTACTTGAAAAACCCATTGCTAATAGGATTTTCAAAATGGAATTTCCAAATGGCTACAAAAACAACATAGCACATAGCATAGCATAGCTGCTTGTAACGCCAATAGCAATTGCAACAACAACAACAAAAATAGTATGCGTGGTAGTATCATCCTGAGTATTAGCTGGTCAACGGAAAACTTTGGTTGTAACTGCAACTTCCACTTCCACTGTCGACGAATACAACTTGCAGTTGCAGAAATCACATCGATTTGAATTTTGAACTTTTGCAATGTCAATAAAAAAAAGAGAATAGAAAAATGTATAGTTAAATTTTTGAAATCTGACACTTGCTGTGGATAGTTATTGGTGACAAGAGACGCGTGTATAGAGTCATAAGAACACCATGCACGAGCGAATATACCCTGTAGGAAATGCTTTAACTGAGATCAATTTTTGAGCCCCCAACTAGTACTTAAGTGAAATATAAAAACTAGTTCTTTATTGACTACATTTTCAATAGTTCAAAATCGTTATTTCGAGAAAGCAGTAGAAGAGTAGAGAAGCAGAAGAAATTATTCAATTTTATTTTTATTTTTATTTTATGTAGATGCTTGCGGTCGTTCAAGGCTTCTTCACACACCAAAATAAAAACATTAAATATTTGTAATAAAAAAATATGTTCCATATTTGAAGAGAGAACCCCAGCATTATATCGGTGAAAAAAGAATTAAATTTCATGCAACGGCTATCGCGTGATGCGCATACAAGCATAAATATGTACAAACAAACATAAAAGCTGTACAGTTAAATAATTTTCTTGTGGTCTATGTTAATATCACGTCTATCTAGCATCAATCTGTTTCAATTGACCTATATTTAAAAAAAAAAAATATGAGCTCACTTTTATTGCCACCACTGTATATAGTGGTAATAGTATATTTCGGTGTCATGAAATGGACGCTAAGCTTAAAGTTCGATATCTGGTAATACTTTAGAGAAAAATACAACCATTTCTATGCGGCGGCTTTCGGGTGATGCACGAACAAACTTACAGACAGACAGACCAAAAATGTAAAAAAAAAACATAAAAAAGATTACGTTGACTTTTAGAACTGGAATAAAATAATGTTGTGTTTGGTACATAGCAAAATAGTACCAACAAACGAATTGCATTTTCTACCGTCAATTAGGAAAGAGAATAAATAATCGATTTTTAGTTTAGTCGATATTTTTTTAATTTTTATTCGATTATAGATTAATTTAAATGATTTTGATTTGAATTAATTGTGCAAAATATAATAATAATAATATAATATAAAAGAAATCGATTAATGCACCGAAATCGGTTATTTTTCTTAAAAATCGATTTCAAAACTGATTCTATACATCAAACCGATTGTTGAGTAATCGAGTTTTCGGAATAGAAAAATAAGAAATCGATTTTTTTTTTAAATCGTTCTTTATCTAGATCAACACCATGTAAAACACTCGATTGCTGCTAAACCAAACAAAGTATGATGTTACCCAATGCACCACTTCCGAACTATCATTTTTCCCTACAGGGTATATGATTTGACGCAAAAGACTCATACTAACATATGTACATACATACATTTAGTGGTGTACCGAAATGGCTTCACTTAAAAAGTTGCCTGTGCATGTGTGTTTATTAACGTTTGCATGTTCTAATGTTTGTGTTTGAGGATTATCTCACATTCAGGATAAAAGTTGCTAGTCCTTAAGTGCTTTATAGCCATATGAAATCCCTAAAAAATTGTTGAAACCATTCGCAGTCAATGATGAGTACATACGCCTTCAGCATTTTTAGGAAGTAACACAAGACCATTTGAAAAGAAAGACTTAGAAGAAAGTGGGAGTAAGACTATTTCAATGATTTATAGGGTGATAGAAAATTTTTTCCTGGATTATGGAGAAAGCAATTTGTCACTGAATAAGGAAGAGGGAAACATGCAAACTTGAGCCGATAAAGTTGAGTGCCTAAGACTGCGGAGAGAAGCCAATGAGCGATTAATGAATTAAAAATAAAAGGGGGTATACATCTATGGAAGTACTTATTTGAGATACCGCAGTGCCTAAAAAACATCCAAAGGAGAGCCGATAAGCTTATTTGTCTGCTCTTGTCCGACGAAAGCTCCATCTGTTGCCTAAAAGGAAAACCAGCTTCAGTAAGACAAGAACAACACCACACACAGCCCAATTTCGTTTCAGACACTTAAACAGATTAAAATCTTGCCTATTCAAGTTTAACCCAGACACCACGAATATTTGGAAGGAATGTGGTGTGTTTCCCCATGACATAAGACATGCACTCACTTGCTCGCAAGGGACCCTTGGACGATCTATTGAGGAAAAACGAAGAAGTTTACTGCTTAGAATATCTTGGATTGCGCTTGAATTCAACAGGACCCATTCATCCCCACTGCTTCACATTTCTTTTATAATCTTTTAAAATACCCAGGTAACTAAACCAAAGTAGTTGCTTCAAAAAAATGTAACAAAAATATAAAAATATTAAAGTGGATGTAGAAAATCAAAAATTAATTCGAAGCATTCAAGTAAAAATCCACTTTTAAGCCATTGAGCTGAAGTGATAATATTTTCAAGCAGCATATCGAAAAGGAGGGAGTAAAATAAAGCAACAACATAGCACAAAGTAAACAACAAAAAACTGCAAGTACAGAGCAATGGAACAAATTACTTTCGGATGGCCACAAGCTCACAAACACCCACACCAACTCATACAAACCCACACCAGCTCACAGACACCAAAACTAGTAATGGACCAACTACATATAATGCCGACGGCTAAGCAGATTTTGAGCTTTAAACTCAGCTGCAAAAGGAAATGCTGTAAAATGCTTTGACGTTAGATGCCGCACGGCTTTGGCAATGATTTTCGTATTTTTACATTTTTTTCTTTCTTTTAAATAGAATTAAAGCACAATTTTTTTAATAGCAGCCGCTAGTTAGAGCATCTTTTCGTGTATGGCAGACATGAATAGATTGAAATAAAAAATTTTGTGCTAGTGAAATGGAGCAAAAAAAGGATTTGAATTGTGAAAAGAGTGAGTGCAAATATCATGAGTCCACATTTTTTCTTCTTATTTTTCTACGTAATTTTTTTGCACATTAAAGTCAGTGATTGGAATAACAGAAATTACTTTTGTATGACTTTTGGTATTTACATTAGACCTGGCATTCAGAAAAGAAATTGTTTCATTGTTTTTTTTTTTCTAACTTCTTATGAATATCTAGAGGGTTTTAAATAGTTTTTTTTTTAATTTTATAATAATAACAAAAAAATTCACGCTTAACCGGTTTGGAAACAAATACCAGAAACTTTTATAAATGTCGAATATTCAATTACAATCGGGCCTGATTCCCATTACCATGAATAATGGTTAAATCTTTGACTTTTTTTTAATTGTAGTGATTAATTAATTGATTAATTGAAAAACAATCAAAAATAACCAAGATTAAAAAAATATTCTTAATTAATTGAAAAGATTGCTCCTCATTTTTAATGAAAAATATTCAAGTAAATAAAATTAAGCAAAGAATAAACTAAAATTAATGATTCAATCAAAATTAATTAAATTGAATTAAATAATTAAATTTTATAATTAGATTATTTTTAAAGAATTAAACTAGAAATTAATTCAATTAGAATTATATAAAAAATTAAAATTATTCAACTAATTAAAATTAATCAACTAATTCAAATTAGTTTGACAATTAAATAATTAAAGTGAATAATTGATTATTTTCAATTGATTAGTTACTTAAAGTAATTTGCATATTTTCAATTATTATATCAACAGTAATCATCAGAATATAATTAATACTCATCAAAGGCCTTAAAACATATTTAAATTAATCATAGCATTCAATCAAAATAAAGTAAAAAAATTAAAATCAGTCAATTAGTTAAAATTAATCAACTAAGTAAACAATTAAATTTAATTATTTGATTATTTTCAATTATTTGATTACTTTAATTGATTTGGTTATTTTTAAAAATATCAAGTACGTACGTATTTTAAAATACAACTTTCTTCTGTTAGCTTTTTCCAATAACTCTATCCTAATTAATTTCGAAATCTAAGTTGACTTTGGTCGTTATTATAAAAGAATTTGAAAACAAAATATCGTTTGTTTCTTTTTGCACTGTGTTCCATCGCTAAGCTTCTGATATGAAATTTCTCACCTCTTCCAAGAGAGCAAATAAAGAAAAGGTGGCAACTCTTCCCAAAAATGTTTTAGGGCCATGTAAGCTATGAATATTGTGAAATTACTCCGCCTTAAGAAAATCATCAGACCACTGGCGCGTCTTTGAGTCGACTTGTTTAGGCGCCTGATGTCAATGGAATCTTAAGATGATAAAATCGTGCTAAAAATAAAATTAGAGAAGCAAATAACTAATGGCAAGAATACTCACACACACTTGTAACCTCTCCGTCTTGTGTGCCTGCTTAAGAAGAAATGAATTTTTGCCTTTTTACAGGATGCCGCGTGACACACATTTCACTTAGAAAATGTAAATGTCGTACTATGGGGTATTTTGTCGAAAAATTTCTCAAAATAAAAATGTTGTTCGGTTACATATTCTAAGATAAAATTAAATAAATTTTTTTTTAAACTTTTGAAATTTTTAAAAAATATTTTTTTTTATAAATTTTTATTTTTCGAAATTTTTTAACATGCAAATGTAGTTTTAAAAACCGTTTTTGAAAAATTTAATTTTATTCGCTAAGCGTATTTTAGTTTAAAAACAATTATCCATAAAAAAAATTATAAAAATATATTATTGAAAGGAAAATTATTATTATTATTAAATTCAAATAGAAAACAAATATTCAATCATTACCCAAAAAAAATCATCATACAAGTTTTTGAAATAAATTTGAAAAAATTTTGGAATACTTTGGGTTGGTCAATTAAAAAAAAAAAAAAACATTGGATAAAAAATTATTATTTAAAAAAAAGTTCATAGGGCGAAAAATAAGTTTGTATAGATCATTACAAAAATAGTTAGATACATAAATTAATAAAATAATAAAATTTAATGAAAATTATTATTTTTTTAATATTTTGGGTTTTAAAACGTGGAGGATTTCGATTAAAATGATTTTAAATACTAATTTGTCAATTTTTTGGCAAACTGCAGTTCGTGGAATATTAACATTCTCCAAAATACCCCACAGTGCATTGTAATGCAGCGCCAACATGCAGGAATGGCATATATATTTATATCAAAGTGTTATATTTACATGGCTCTACAAATAATGTCGCTAAAAATGCAATTTAAACGCACTCACTTCTCACTTACATAAATATTTTTTCGTCGCTTAGCATTTAAGTAGAGCAAAGTGCAAAGTGGCATATAAATTAAAAGGGAATAAATGTGTGAAATATGCGCCTGTGTGTGTGTGCGAGCTTGTGTGTGTTTGTGTATTTTGCATCGTTGCATTCAACAAAGTGGCCTGCTTTGGTAACGTTCGCTGCTCTGCTAGCTGTAGCAAACTTCCTTTTCCACTTCGACATATTCGTACTTATAAAGTTTTGTGCTCGATTTTCCTTTGTAAAACTGCTACACACATACAAACTTACATACATACGCACATACTTTTGCGCCTAATTCTTTGAAATCTTTTGCCTTTCATCTTTTGATCCTTTGAAGCTATGCCAAGTATGCGCCAATTCATGTTTGCCAAGCACTCCAAAAATGGTGAGAGATTAAATCAAAATCAAAAAAGCTTTATTGCGGCATGGTATTTAGGCGCCAGTGAAATCCATACGCAAACTAGATACTATTTGAGTGAATGTTCAATAGCACTAAAACACTAATGCCTCTCTACGTTCAATAGTTAGTTGAATAGTCGTAGGACTTGACGGCTTTATAACTAAACAAAATTTAGTATCTGCTCATAATTTTTATTTTATTTGATTTAACTTTCTTTTATTTAATTTTATTTTATTTAATTTTATTTAATTTAATTTTATTTTATTTTATTTCATTTCATTTCATTTCATTTCATTTCATTTCATTTTATTTTATTTTATTTTATTTTATTTTATTTTATTTTATTCTATTTTATTTTATTTTATTTTATTATTTTATTTTATTTAATTTAATTTTATTTTATTTTATTTTATTTTGTAAGTTAGTAAGTTATGAGCAAGCTCGAGACCAGTTAACAATAATTCTAAACGAATTAATATTGTCAGTTTTTGGGAAAAATTGATAATTGGAGAAAAATTACAAAGAACAAATCTACAGCGATGGATAGGATTACATGTTTCAGAGTTTCCAGGCTCATCATCAGATCCCTTTTCGGACACGGATTCGAACTCGTGTCTGCACCAAAGCCGCTGTTAGAAAATTCCAACACTAAGCAATGATGCCCTGTGACGTCACAATGCACTTATCTCCACTTCAATTAATTCCCTTTTGTTTTGTTTGTTCTTGCCAACAGTATACACAAAATTTCTTAAGACATGCAGTCTTTATGTTATGATGTGTGTTGGACTTGTTGTTTGTACATATTTACATATGTACGTAAACCCGTGCTTTGGTTTCAATGTATTTTGTTGTTGGATTTTTGCGGTCTATTTTTGTTTACAAATTTGTAAGTTATGAGCAAGCTCGAGACCAGTTAACAATAATTCTAAACGAATTAATATTGTCAGTTTTTGGGAAAAATTGATAATTGGAGAAAAATTACAAAGAACAAATCTACAGCGATGGATAGGATTACATGTTTCAGAGTTTCCAGGCTCATCATCAGATCCCTTTTCGGACACGGATTCGAACTCGTGTCTGCACCAAAGCCGCTGTTAGAAAATTCCAACACTAAGCAATGATGCCCTGTGACGTCACAATGCACTTATCTCCACTTCAATTAATTCCCTTTTGTTTTGTTTGTTCTTGCCAACAGTATACACAAAATTTCTTAAGACATGCAGTCTTTATGTTATGATGTGTGTTGGACTTGTTGTTTGTACATATTTACATATGTACGTAAACCCGTGCTTTGGTTTCAATGTATTTTGTTGTTGGATTTTTGCGGTCTATTTTTGTTTACAAATTTGTAAGTTATGAGCAAGCTCGAGACCAGTTAACAATAATTCTAAACGAATTAATATTGTCAGTTTTTGGGAAAAATTGATAATTGGAGAAAAATTACAAAGAACAAATCTACAGCGATGGATAGGATTACATGTTTCAGAGTTTCCAGGCTCATCATCAGATCCCTTTTCGGACACGGATTCGAACTCGTGTCTGCACCAAAGCCGCTGTTAGAAAATTCCAACACTAAGCAATGATGCCCTGTGACGTCACAATGCACTTATCTCCACTTCAATTAATTCCCTTTTGTTTTGTTTGTTCTTGCCAACAGTATACACAAAATTTCTTAAGACATGCAGTCTTTATGTTATGATGTGTGTTGGACTTGTTGTTTGTACATATTTACATATGTACGTAAACCCGTGCTTTGGTTTCAATGTATTTTGTTGTTGGATTTTTGCGGTCTATTTTTGTTTACAAATTTGTAAGTTATGAGCAAGCTCGAGACCAGTTAACAATAATTCTAAACGAATTAATATTGTCAGTTTTTGGGAAAAATTGATAATTGGAGAAAAATTACAAAGAACAAATCTACAGCGATGGATAGGATTACATGTTTCAGAGTTTCCAGGCTCATCATCAGATCCCTTTTCGGACACGGATTCGAACTCGTGTCTGCACCAAAGCCGCTGTTAGAAAATTCCAACACTAAGCAATGATGCCCTGTGACGTCACAATGCACTTATCTCCACTTCAATTAATTCCCTTTTGTTTTGTTTGTTCTTGCCAACAGTATACACAAAATTTCTTAAGACATGCAGTCTTTATGTTATGATGTGTGTTGGACTTGTTGTTTGTACATATTTACATATGTACGTAAACCCGTGCTTTGGTTTCAATGTATTTTGTTGTTGGATTTTTGCGGTCTATTTTTATTTTATTTTATTTTATTTTAATTTATTTTATTTTATTTTATATTATTTTATTTTATTTTATTTTATTTTATTTTATTTTATTTTATTTTATTTTATTTTATTTTATTTTATTTTATTTTATTTTATTTTATTTTATTTTATTTTATTTTATTTTATTTTATTTTATTTTATTTTATTTTATTTTATTTTATTTTATTTTATTTTATTTTATTTTATTTTATTATATTTTATGTTATTTTATTTTATTTTATTTCCCTTTTAATACTTACATTTCAAAACCATCTGCCCCACTTGCGCTTCACTAAAAACTTTACCAAGAAAATTGAAAGTAACTGAAACTTGAAACTAACATGTAAATAATCACTCAAAAGTACTAAATACAAGAGAAGAACTCTACTTTGAGTAAGTACTTACTTTTTTGAAATAAGAAAGAAAAGAACTTTATTGATAAAGTGCTGCATATCCATTACATAAGACTCTTGTAAATATTGAAAAAGTATTGCTGCAGCTTTGCCTTTGCACGCAAGTTGGAAATCAGCAAATTATGAACACTTCAATGCACATTTCCAGTCTACATCTCAGCACACCACATTCAACTTTTGCTACTTCAATCGAATTCAAGTGCATGCAACGCCACTTCGGCGTATATCAGTTGAGCTCATCTCGGCTTAGTTGCAGCTGGCCACTCAATGCGGACGTATCATGAGGTTTTCTCAGGCGCATATTCTTTGCTGATCCGACAATCCAACAATCCGACTAGTAAACGTTTTGACTTTTTAGGCAAGCATTTAACATATTACCGTTGTGCAAGTTGAAGTAGGATATCAATAGAAATGGCAGAAAGTGTAATGAGAGTAGGGCTGCTCATAGATACATACTTCTTAGACACTTGTACAAATGTAGCAAGGTTGATAAGAAATTTTTGTTCAATTGAATTTTTATTAGCCAATCGAGACTTTTTGAACTTCATGCGCATCGAAAGTTAGATATTAGATATAGAGATAGAATAGAGCATTATTAAATAAGTGAGGGAACAAAGTTGGAGTTTTATGGGTACTAGAACCCCGATATTACATTCAATTAAAATCTCTCTTATTTACACTAAACACCAACATACATACCTTCATACAACGCCAACAATATATTAAACTGTTCAACAAAACAAATTCTAACCACAGCAATCTTATTGTGGCCTACCCCAAATAGGAAATATAGAGCCAATTACTGTGTTAAAAAATGAAATGTTTTATTTAAAATCACACTCACCATTTCGCTTTTGTAGCTATCAAAACGTTTTCATTTAGAATTAATTGGTTTATTTAACCAAAAAATAATACAAGCTAGATAGCATATCTAATCTTTTGTTTACGCCAATTTTACACAACGCCAAATTTCGAGAGACAAATTTGCTCATTTCCCATAGCAACAATAAAGCATATTTACAAGCAGAACAACTTGTTTTCTAGCAAGCAGTTAATGAGATATTAGATACACATTAGACTGGGACAAAAAAAAATTTTTTTTTATTTTTTATCGAAAGACCAGAAAAACATATCGTAAAATGACAGAAGTCCATTTCAATTTATAGATGTCGATAAATGTTATTATAATGGTCTAAAAATTTCATAAAAGAAAACACAAAAATTATAAAAATTTTGGAGGAAATTATTAAATTTCTTTTGTCATTTTATTTACATTATATTTTAGAAAAAAAAATTGCAAATCTAATATTATCAAATTAAAATTTTTTTTTGTCATACTGTAAACTGTAAAACAATTATTTTTTTTTTTCAATGTGAATAAAATTTTCGAAAGAAAAAAAAGTAAAAGAAATAACCTAGTTTCCCTATTTTTGTTGGATTGTAAGATAATAATTTTTTTTAAGTCTGTCAATAAAATGAAAAAAAAAATTATTTAAAAGAAATAACTAATTTCTTCTTTTTTTCTTGTTTGTCATACTGTGAAATAATATTTCTTTTTTTTCTGCAATAATACGTCAATAAAATTTTCAAAAGAAAAAAAGTTAAAGAAAATAACCAAAATTTTTTTGGTTATTGTAAAATAATAATTTTTTTATAATTTTAGCAAAAATACCTCAATAGAGTTTCTAAAATAAAAAATATCAATAAAATTTTTCAAAAAAAGAAAGTTAAACAAAATAACCACATTTTTTTTTTTTTTTGTTGGATTGAAAGGTCATAATTTTTTGTTAACTCTGCAAAAATACGCCAGTAAAATTTTTAAAAGAAAAAAATGTTTAAAAAAAATAACTAAATTGGTTTTTTTCTTGTTTTTCATACTGTGAAACAATTTTTTTTTTTAATTTTGCAAAAATTCGTCAATCAAATTTACAAAACAAAAAAAGTTAAAGAAAATAACCTAGTTTCCCTTTTTTGTTGGATTGTAAAATAATAATTTTTTTTAATTCTGCAAAAATACCTCAATAGAGATTCTAGAAGAAAAAAAGTTAAAGAAATAACTTAATTTCCCCTTTGTGTTTTTTTTTTTTGGTTTGTTTGTTATTTAGAAAAATAAGTATTTTCATTTTTTTTTTTTGTTTTTGTTATTCTGAAATATAATATCAATATAATTTATAAAAGAGATAGAAAATATTGTGTCTTTCAGTCTAATCATATGTACATCTATCACATATGTACATATGTATCTCTTGAAGTACGCATTATAAAACCGTTCAACATTATTATTTTACGAAAATTCACATCCTCTTACTCTCATCATATGAAGTAGCAGCATTACATCACTTTAAATGGATATCTAACAAATTACAAGCATAATGATTTCAATATGGATTAGCGTTAATCTGAAGCATAATTTAGCATTAAGGGTCCATCTACCTGCACACGTACTTGTGTATCATATTCCGTAGGTAGCAATGGAAATGAGCGCAGTGCTGTTAAAGCATACTAATGCATGAGTTGAGTGTGTGTTTTATAAGCAAAAAAAAAACAAAAAAAACAAACAAAAAAATTCAAAAAAGTGAGAGCAAAATGAACTATACCAAAACCAAAATAATGAGCAAAGGACTCAGTGCATTTGTATTAGCGCATATTTGTACAGTTGCTGCCACAATATTAGTAGTATGTGGATATTGGAAGCTTTTGCTATTCAGTGAATACAGCTAGTCCCTACTCTCACAATTTTCCATCGCTGTTTCTATAAGCTCGCACTTTTTTCTTATGGTTAGTATAACATTCAATGCAGCGGTGTACTCAAAGTAATGATTACGTCAATATCACTAATAAATATAACTTGTAAGTTTCAAAATTTCTAAAATTACAAAAGTTTGACGCAAAATAACAAAAAGACTACCAACATACTTTCAACTTAATAAAACTTAGAAGCAGTATTTAACTATAAAGAGTTAGTTGCCAGCTTAAACATTTGCCACTTTAAAGTTCCACTACCTTCAACGTAGCTTTAGTAGCAGAAACTTTAAAGTTGTGTAATCTTTAAGCTTTTTTAGTTGTAATAATGGCACTCTCATCACTAAATCAACTGTAGCAATCGCTTCAACTGAAATGATACTTGAACTAGCCTTAAATTTATGTATCAAAAGCGGTTGGTGTTACTTCAAAGTCGTATATTAGTGGCAAGCACGTAGGCGTTACCAACAATTACTGTTTCGGTAATTCTTTCAGCGCCTCTATAAAGTTTGTTTTAAAAAAAATATCAATGATAGTTGCGTATACTTACTACAATTGTTTCATTAAATAAACTTATTTTATAAAGAACCACTACTATTTTAATACTCGCAACTGTGTATATCCAACGTGGTGTATCTTCATTAGAACAAACATATATGTACATATGATAAGGTTTCTCGTTTTCTGTTCTTCATCCTCTTCTTTTTATTTGTGGTAATATTCAATTTGTAATGGAATACGACGGTAAGCATGTTGCATATCCGCAGGCGCTTTAGCTTTGATAACGTCAAGGGACATTGTGGCATACGAAAAATTTGCAATTTGCAATTTAGCTCCTAATGCTCTTGTTAAAAGATATTTTTCCTTTTGCTTGTTGCTAACGCAGATTTATTACATTTAATTCTCTTTGAATAATACGACTTGAAAATGTAAGCTCTTTTCAATGGCATTTAAATAAATTTAATGAATAAAATTAAAATTAATAATTTTTAATTGAATTTTTCACATGCAAATAGCATTAGTAGTATCTTAAATTTTAAAGTTAGTCGATTTCTTGGAATTACTAATGTAGATCGATTAATATATTTTCCTCGCCGCTACTTATTTGATCCAGTATTTATTTAAAAATCGAGTATTTAAAAAAAAAAAATGGTTTAATTTTATATAGTTTATATACAGAAAAAGTTCTCTCCCTCCATCGTAAGCCAAAAAAGTAATGTAAGCCCAGCATAATGCTAACTATACTTCCCTTAAGATGCTCTAATTGCTTTCTTCACTGCGTTTTTTGGCCGTTCTCATATCGCAACTTTCTGCAGCAAAGCTCTCCAAAAAACTCTTTCGCCAGAATTTGAGCTCGATCAGACAGCTTTTTCATTGCGCTTTTAATTTATTTTATCTTACCTTCAATCTCTCAAAGTATCTTAGCATATCCCATTAATTGAATCCTGCTTTAAAAGCAAAAAAAAACTTACGTTCAACAAAAATCTGTGAAAAATTCAACAATTTGGCTTCTTGCTAGCTTTACCAGCAAATAACACTAATGAACTTCTGCTAACCGAGAGAGCGAAAGAAGTAAATTAGAAATATCCAATTTGAAATGGTAAAAACAAAGAGCGAGCACTGCAAGCGCTACTAACACAACCAACAAAAGGACAAAGTAACACCCACTTGCAAAAGTTTGCTTAACACAACAACAACAACAATGCATGCAACATGCAAACGTAACAACAACAAAGAAGAACCCCAAAAAAAAAAACAGTTCAACTAAAAAGAAATTGTAAAAATAAATAGCAAAAGATACGAGGGAACCAGTGCATGAATTGTCAACGCTAATGCAAACAGGAAACTAAAAGGACACAGCATGCACGAGGCGTCTGTTACGCCACAATGCCACGTTGTAAGTGGAAATGAAGGTATTTGCGTGTTACGAGTACAAGCTAGAGTAATAGGAAGCTAAAACCAAAGGACCACATACATACATACATACATACATACACATGAGGTAGTGTAAGCAGAAGAAGAATACAATTCTCATGTCAAATGAAATGACACAACAACGGTAAAAAGATAATATAAAAGTGAGGGCAATGGTTAGTTTGACAAGGTGGAAAGCATGAATGGTTGATGTAGCGTGTTGGCGGTGGAATGGAAGAACAAATGAAAATTGCACGATGACAAGTGGAAACAGATTTACATGACGAATGGCAGCTGCATGTTGAGTTGATGTGATGGGTAGTAGTGGGAGCAAAAGCCTAGCATGACCGTGCGCTTGTTGTTGGAGAATGTGAAAAGATGGTGTAGCGGAAAATAATAACAAGGTGTGCAATCATAGGGGAAATGAAATGAGAAGGGCGTAGAAAAAAAGAAAAAAAGGAAGTATGACTACTAAAATAAAAAGGTAGATGGGGAAGTACCTAAATGATATTTCAGTGAGATGCAACGAAATAAGAAACGGTATGGATATTAGGTAAAATTTTTAAAATTACAGCATATACTTGTACATACATATGTACGAGTATTTATATAATATAACATTTCTTAACATAACATAACATAACATAACATAACATAACATAACATAACATAACATAACATAACATAACATAACATAACATAACATAACATAACATAACATAACATAACATAACATAACATAACATAACATAACATAACATAACATAACATAACATAACATAACATAACATAACATAACATAACATAACATAACATAACATAACATAACATAACATAACATAACATAACATAACATAACATAACATAACATAACATAACATAACATCACATAACATAACATAACATAACATAACATAACATAAAATAACATAAGATAACCTATAAATGCAATAACAAGCGATTTCAGTATATTTCAGAAACTTCTTCGATTTCCTCCTTTCTTTAAATATTTTTAGAACCCCGAAACTTTTAAGAATTTAACTATCCTTCAATCCAAGTGATCGAACACTTAAACAAAGAGGGATCCAAATGCTGTATACTCCGCTAGCACCACTCCTTCAATATTTCCATTTTTGCTATGTCGTTGTAGTGGAAAAACGAAGCGGAAGTTAACAATAAACAAAATGCCAAAGTGCACCATTGAGTGATTTCCCGTGAAATTGGGAAACAAAATAAATAAACAACAAAGTTTATCAGGCAACAACAACAACAAATTCAAAACAATAGAAAATCGTACCAATGAGAAAGCACACATGTACAAAGTGAAACGGCAAATCCGCCATTGAGTAGAATGCAAGCGAGCATTGAGAAAAGTGATCGGATATCGAAAATCATTCATCCACGAACGCAACTACCGAGGCATCCAAATTGGAACCAGTGCAGAACTAGCCAAAACCAAACTATCTTAGGACTGTCCGAATGAGAACCGCTTCAGGACTGTTTGCCAAGTAATGCACTGAGGACAATTGTTACCACCAAGGGCAACGCCACTTCTAAGCAGACATTTAAAAGCATTGCTTAGGGATTGAGCTACAACTGGTAGTGTCTCCAAACGGTATAGCTCAATGATAGTTTTGAGCTAGTCCAATTTTATGCAGTGTTATTGCAATGCATACTTTCAAAAATAAGCGAAGAGGTAAACAAAAAAGAAACGCATCAGGAAACCGATACCGATGACGAAATTCACAATAAACTCATTTCCTTTTATGCTAACTCAACACAAAAGGATGGAAGGGGGAGCATTGTTTTGAGCGTTGCTTATTTGTTTGACGCCATTGCTGCGCCCTCAAACACGCAAGAAGAATGGCAGGTGGAATTTTTAATGGACCATGTAAAGAGAGTAGGTAGCGTCATTTGGATCTTATACCTAAAATTCGTAGAAGTGAGAATTTGTACGAAATCACTCGCATGCGTTACTCCGAGTAGGTAGAAGTAAAGGTACAGGCAGAGGTAGAGGTAGAGGTAGAGGTAGAGGTAGAGGTAGAGGTAGAGGTAGAGGTAGAGGTAGAGGCAGAGGCAAACAATTTAGAAGTTTCTGTTTAGAACAACTTGCCCTAGCGGAGCAGTATCGAACATTTTTATAATCCGTCTGATGATATACCCGATCGCAACTAATGCGATAGATACGCTTGATTTCACACGATCTATTGCGTCATACATCCCCTACAATCATACCCTACATTTTTAACTTTTCTTGATTTCACAATCAAGAGGAAGCATCTCCTATCTTGTTTCAACAACAAAAAAAAAATATTCCATATTCCAGTGGTGCCCCAAGAATATGTTAATGCGACTGATGTTGCCAGAATAAGAAAAATTAGGTTTGTACCCAATAACTATGTACGAGTATGTATGTACATACATAAATTTGGACTCACAATTGTTGCACATTCAGCGAGAACCCAATAAAGAGGCAACATATGCTAACTGTAACAATAACAAAAACAAAAGAAACATACGCAAAAGACAATACGAGTGTGTGTGAATGTAACTAGTAGAGCTAACCAGACTAAATTCCACACGTTTTATGTGTTGCATGTGTGTGTGTGTGTGTTTGTATGCTGGTACAACATATTTACTAAGCATCTTCATGCAACATTTGGCATGATTGTATTTATGTTGTTGTCTATTTGGGTTTCTAAATTTGCATATGAACCAAAAGACTAGGACAATATGCAAAAGTTGTATGCGTTGGTATGATTATGTGAATAAGTATGTGTGTATGTGTGCGTGCTAGTGTGCCTGTTGTTGGGTACGTACGACCAAGCAACAACATTACTATAGCAATTGTTTAGCATTTTCGCATGAGCAACAATGAAGGAGTATTGACTTAACAACAAGTAACACACGTCACAACCATGCAAAACATGCAATTCGTTTAGGATGAGTAAAGGATGAGATGCAAAGGAACAGGCGAAGGAGATTCGGAGCTCCAAGTTGCAATCGTACACATTTTCACTCGAACAGTTTCGAAATAATGTATCCTCTCTCTACCAACATGCGGACGATCTTGACATTACTGCCCCTATAAGTATGCTACAGATATTCAAATAAACTTAACCAGAGTAGATTCGTATGTATGAAAATGAGCGAAAAAAATAAAAAAAGGAAATTAAAGCATTTTTTTTACTGATAACATTTAAAAAAATCTCGACTACACCGGTATTTTTTTAAATCAATTGTCGATATTAACAAATAGTAAAAAAAAACATATTAGTGCCACGCCCTTTTTTTCAATTCCATATATCTCTTTAACAATTTTGAAAGCCCTACCATGTACAGTTTTAAAGATATTCAGCTTGAATATTAAGTTTCTTTGGGAGGTGCCATGCCCCCTTTTGACTCAAGTTCGTGTTCATTGCTGGATAGAAAAAGGTCTTAGAGGGGACTAGATGGGGAAGTACTTGGTTTTGTGAGTCACTATGGCATAGGTTTAGAATCAATTATAAACCGTTAAGGAACTTTTTCAGAACCATTTCAGGATAATTTCGGAATTGTTTTATACATATACAATTTTGGAACATTTTCAGAATTTATTTAAGGGAATCTTAATACAGCTGTGACAAGTAATGTTTTTTCTAGCAGCGATAACGAATTTGTGTCAAAATTCTCCATAAATACAATTCTCACTAATTGGGATTAATCGTGGACCACTCTCTTCAGTAGGCATACGATTTGTTGCACATACACGCACATCTCCAACACACACACAAACATAGATAAGCACAAATAAACATAAACAAGCACAGTTGGAAGAATTTTCCTGAAACTTCATTGGTTTATTGTTTGCATTTACTATATTGCCGTTGTTGTTGCTGTTGCTGTGATGCTTCTGCTCTCGCTGTTGCTCCTATTATTGTTGCTGTTACTTTTGTTAACTTCATTGAAAATATTGCTTTTATCTAACACATACACATGCATACATACATGAGCAGTTGTAGATGACTCGTGAGTGTGATTGTTTTTGTATTATTATATGTATGAAGTTTATTTGGCAAATGCGGCATGTGGCAAGCATAATCTCAGCACATTTTGTCATTGAATAGTTGACACAACAGCACCACTGACTACATCAATGTTGAGTTGTATGTTTGAAAACTCACACACACACCCACACACACACACACATTTGTATATTTTATCGCCACATCGATTGTTGATTATCAATGTATGTATGTATGTAAGTTTGTTTGCTTTACGTGCTACAATTTTTCAGAGAAATTTGTTGACTAACGCAGTGGCAGGAATTTGTATTCAAATAGTCGTCAGTGCAGATATCCTAAGCACATGGTTACTAGCTAGCTTAAGAACTTTATTTGCTGGAAATGAGAATACAGCAACACAACATACAACAAAAATACAGTGACTGTCGGTAATAGATTAGTTAATAAAAACCTCGAATGATAATGAAAGTTGCCAAAATGGACCGAAAGGACTCGAATAACAGATCAGCTGCATGAGTGTGTGTAGAAGCAGACTTGTTATCAAGCGTAACGACGGTGGGTTTATGGATCCTTCCTTGTCAAATCGTCAGATAGTTGTAATCGAACTATTCCGATTGAATGAAATTTGTAACAGAATTTTGAAAAAAAAATTTTAAAATTTTTTAATTTAAATAATTTTAAATTTTTATTTAATTTTCAAATTAAAAAATTAAAATTTTTTGTTTTTTATATTTTTAAAATTTTGAACTAATTTTAATTTTAAAAAAATATATTTTTTTAACTCATGCAAATTCAAAATTCATTATTTGTTGTTTTGTAAAGTTTACTTTTTCAGTATTTTTGGGCTTTAAAAGGGTTGATAAAAGGTATAGAAAAATATTAAAAAAAAAATTTGAAAATTTTTTTATTTTTAAAAATATTCAATTTTTTAAAATCGAAAAAATTAAAGTTTGTTTTGGATGCAGATATTTTTGGGACTTAGAATATAGATATCTCGAAATTTTCACAACGGGTGTTTTTTTTCGTTTTATGGGTTTTGAAAAATTTTAATTTTTACATTAAAATTTTTTTTGTAATTTTTTTAATTTTTAATAGAGTTCCATAAATTGACCACAAAATTCCCCAACTTTGTTCCTTGAAAATTTTTGTCTGTGCAAAAAATTTACATAAGAGTAGAAGATCTTAAATATTATTGGTTTTACCAAAAAAAATTTTTATGTTTTTATTTTTTCTTTTAAAAATGTAACATTTTTGGTGCTAGTGTAAGTGTAAAACGACAAAAGTGTGAAAAAAAATTTCTAGCTTTAATTTTTTCTTAAAAAATATGCATTACTTTCAATTTTTCCAAAACATAAATTTATATTTTTTTTTCTGCAATTAAACATTTTTTGTACTAGTGCAACCATAAAACGACAAAATTGTAAATTTAATAAATTTAGTATTTTTTACTTTTCCAAAAAAAAATATTATTTTTAATTTTTCCAAAATTAAAAATTTTTCGCCAGCAAAAAAAATGTCATTGATCGAAATTGAATGTAGAAAAAATTAAAAATATGTTTTTGGCAAAAATTCATATTTTTATAAAACATTCAACATGCTTTTAAAAATTTCAGACTATGGTTGTATATACTTATACAAGGTATAACACAAAAATATTTAATCTTTGGATTTTAAAAAACTTCAACTTTCCAAAAATATGAATTTGTTTTTGAGAAATTTATTTTTTTCCTTTTAATCTCCTTATCTACCGCTATTTTGGCATACACTGTACGATATACTCCTGCATAAAATTGCTAACATAAGCCGAAAGAAGCTCTCAAATACGTATGTGTGTGCCTCTAAGTTTGTTCAATGCCACTACCCAAAGCGAAAAACTCAACTCGGCTGATCATCTCATCAACACATTGAACATCCTTTTCACTGTTCGGTTGCTTTCTTTTTTTTTTCTCATTTATTCCATCGACTGTTTGCATTTAGCTTTTACGTCTTTGATGCGGTTGCAGCTACTCAAAATGTCCAACTCGTCGGAAGCAACCAAATGTTTGCCACAGCAAGAGCTCTTCAACGTGCGTGTATGCAATGTTTTTTGTACCAACAAAGCTTTTAGCAAACAAATTAAAAAATTCAAAATAGTAGCCGAATGTGGGGTGGAGCATTTAGTGAAGTTTTTTTTTGTCTCATTTGGAGATTTGGTTAAAAAATCTTACTGCACAAAGTAGCAAAGGCAGTGAAGTGTCGCACGCAGTCGGGCGTAATCAACACACAAACAACACTTAATCAACGCAATATTGTACAATACAATGTTGTTGTACTGAGAGGTGCATAAAAACTATGAAAAAGTAAAGCAAGTGATTTTCGCTGAGCTTAAAAAGTGTTTAAACTGGTTCTCTGTTGGTTCTACGCTTAAATGCACCCAATGCGTTTGGACAAAGCGTAAATAAAGCTACACAAAAAAAAAAAAGAAAGCTCTGTCTTTCTTCTTTATGGCACTTTGATTTTCTGTCATCTTTGTTTTGTCTTCTGTGAACTTAATTCGTTCGTCTTCGAAATACATTTGAAATTTTTTTTTTCAATAAGTTTTCAATTTTTCATGCATTTAGCTTTTTTTTAAGGTTTGTTGAGCATTTCTTTAAAAGAAATAAGGAGAGACTGATTGGCCGAAAGTCCTTGGCAGATACATGAGAGAATTTTTTCCTTTCCACTTTTGGACCGTATTCTGAGAATTGCGACTACAGCCCAATCTCAGGCGTTTGACGTACGTGGGAGCCAGCCAGCTACAGACAATCCCGAGAGTTCTCTGTTGCTGCACAGGAATTAAACCTTCAAGCCCTGATGATTTAAAGAACGCAAAATATTTAATGACCCACACAAGCTGATTATCCTCCATGAAGCAAATGAAGTTTATGAGACGACAACACAATCCCATTCGAAAACTGAAACAATTACGTTATGCAAACATATGTAAATCACATAATGAGTTCATTAAAAATTAACATAACACAATTAAGTGTGAAATAACGAAATAGTCGCAATAATCAAAATAGCAACAAAAGCAACAACAAAAAGTTAAAGATAACCCTTAAGAAAACTAATTACATAAATAATGCATGAAAAAATTTGAATAGAAGGATTAAAACCTCATACTAATCGAAGTAATAAATATTTGTCAAAATTAATAATAATTAACTAAAAACTCATGCATAATCAATTGAAACAAAAGGAAAGCATAGAAATGCCTGAAGGCTTTTGATAATACAATTTTGCATTTTAAATACGACATTTTAATTTACATAACAATGGATTAATGAAGGATTTCACTTGAAACGAACGCATATTTATGGTTATTAAAGCCGATTAATAGAAAATTGCAACAATGTATTCAAGCACAATTGCAAGTAGGGATCAATATTGAGCCAAAGCATTAGTTTTAAGAATTTTTGTATGTCTGTCTATATGTTTGAATGCGCATCACAGAAAAGCTGCTTGATATAATTAAATGAACTTTCAGCGATGCATGAAGAGTTGTGTAACTTAAATTTTAACATACATCTAATTTCGATAACTTCACTCGTTTCAGAGTTATGGACCGTTATGTATAGCAGTGTGACCAAAAATGTGTTTGCACAATATGGGTATCAAATGAAAGGTGCTAATGAGTGTTGCAATAAACAAAGTGTTTAAATTCCATATCTCAAGCGGTTTAGAAGATATATCGAGGAAAGATATAAAAGCAAGCCCCTGGGAAGGACCTTTTAAGGCGCATGTATCAGTTTCAGCAAGATTGCAGTTTAGGTGTTCGCTGCTCAATCCAAAAGAAGGGAGAGCCCACAAACTGTGCCAAATAATAATACAAATATTTAGTTTTTTTGCTCTTATCTACCATCTAGCCAGCTTAAAGAATAACACTTTTTTATTTTATTTAACAAAATTTTTCACCTTAAAAAAGTTTAAGTTTTTGAAATTAAACAAGTAAGGAAAGGGCTGTCTTCGGCTGTGCCGAAGGCTTTATACCTTTCATGAATACGCACAACTTTTCTAAGTGTCCGATCCTTACTTACAATTACTTACAAACTCTCCAAAACTGTTAATTTAAAAATACATAGCCAAACCACATTTATCGGAGCAATCGGTAATATGGGAGCTATATGTTATGTAAGTCCGATCTGTATGATTTTCACTACACACATTCCATATATAATAAGTACCAAACCTGCAAAATTTTACGTTTGTAGCTTTCTATTTGCAAGAGTTATAGGCCAAAACCCATTTATCGGAACAATCGATTATATGGGAGCTATATGTTATGTTAGTCCGATCTGTATGATTTTCAGTGTACACATCACATATGTAATAAGTGCCAAACCTGCAAAATTTTACGTTCCTAGCTTCTTAACTGCAAAATCTATAGCCCAAAACCCATTTATCGAAACTATCGATTATATGGGAGCTATATGTTTTGTTGGTCCGATCTGGGTGATTTTCACTACACAGGTTAAAAATATAATATGTACTAAACCTGCGAAATTTTGCTCTAATAGCTTTCTAATTGCAAGAGTTATAGGCCAAAACCCATTTATCGGAACAATCGATTGTATGGGATCTATATGTTTTGTTGGTCCGATCTGGGTGATTTTCACTACACAGGTTAAAAATATAATATGTACTAAACCTGCGAAATTTCGCTCTAATAGCTTTTTAATTGCAAGAGTTATAGGCCAAAACCCATTTATCGGAACAATCGATTGTATGGGAGCTATGCGTTGTATAGGTCCGATCTTGCTGGTTCCGACAAATGATTAATCCTATGCAAAATGGCGCCTGCTTGCAAAATTTTATCGAGATATCTCTAAAACTGAGGGACTAGTTTGCGTTCAAACAGACGGACGGACAGACGGACGGACGGACAGACGGACAGACGGACAGACGGACATGGCTAAATCAACTCAGCTCGTCGCCCTGATCATTTCGGTATACTTAATGGTGGGTCTATCTCTTCTTCTTCTCACACTTACAAACATCGGACCAAAGTTATAATACCATTTCATGTTCATGAAAGGTATAAAAATACTATCTTTCTGAATTTTTTGATTTTTATTTTCATAAAGTTTGTTTAAAAACTTTAAAAATCAACCATATTTTAGCTCTTGTAAGCTTTCACTTCCTTTCGACTGCCAGAAATTAAATTTCAATTTCGCTTCCCAACTTGTATGTGGGAGCAGCAAAACAGCCAAAGTCCGTTTTCTGAGTTTTACAGGAGACTAAGAAATATGAATTAAACTAAGTATAGAGTTATACTTTCCATCGTTTTTCTGTTTGAGAAACTTTTTTTTAATTTTTTTTAAAATTGCTTTGTCTTTTTCCCGAAAATCATATTTTTATTTTTTAAATATTAATTCAAAAATAGTTGCTACTCCAGTATTGCTCTTCAAACTAATTCTAGAGTGGCTGTTATTCCAGCGAAAGAAAAAATAGTTTGCTGAAACTCAAAATAGCCTTGGTTTGCTAACAAAGTAAAATAAAAAATAATTTCTATAAAAAAATAATTTCTATTAAAAAAATTAAATAAAAAAATTATTTCTATCAAAAAAAAAGTTTTGAAAAATAAGATTAAAAAATAAAAAAAGAATATTTTTTTCTATAAAAGTAACTTAACTTAAGCTGTTTTGCTTTGCCAATCTGAAAAAAAATGTCTATGAAAAAAAAATAAAAAAAAATGATTTCTATAAAAAAAAAATATTTTAGAAAATAAAATTTAAAAATTGTTTCTATAAAAAAAAATTATTTATTTTCTAAAAAAAGTAACTTAACTTGAGCTGTTTTGCTTAGATAGCTGAAAAAAATTTCTATTAAAAAAAATTTAAAACAAACTATTTCTATAAAAAAAAATATTTTAGAAAACAAAATTAAAAAATTGTTTCTTTAAAAAAAATTTTTCATTTCCCAAAAAAGCAACTTAACTTAAAAAAAATGTCTATTAACAAAATTAAAAAAAACTATTTCTATAAAAAAAAAATATTTTAGAAAAATAAAATTTAAAAATTGTTTCTATAAAAAAAAATTATTTATTTTCTAAAAAAAGTAACTTAACTTGAGCTGTTTTGCTTAGGTAACTGAAAAAAATTTCTATTCAAAAAAATTTAAAACAAACTATTTCTATAAAAAAAAAATATTTTAGAAAACAAAATTAAAAAATTGTTTCTTTAAAAAAAAATTATTCATTTCCCAAAAAAGCAACTTAACTTAAAAAAAATGTCTATTAAAAAAAATTAAAAAAAAACTATTTCTATAAAAAAAAATATTTTAGAAAAATAAAATTTAAAAATTGTTTCTATAAAAAAAAAGTATGTATTTTCTAAAAAGTAACTTAATTTAGGCTGTTTTCCTTGCTAATCTGAAAAAAGTTTCTGTTAAAAAAACTTAAATAAAAATTAGATATTTCTATAAAAAAAAAATTTTAGAAAACAAAATTAAAAAATTGTGTCTATAAAAAAAAAATTATTTATTTCTAAAAAAGTTGCTCAACTGAAGCTGTTTTGCTTGTCCAATTTGAACTTTCCGCTTTCAGTCATTGGGCAATTCCACTTCAATTTTTTTAGCAATAGCTGAGCACTTGTTTTTTTCCAATTTCATCAAAACTCGACTATAGCGGTTATTGCTTGCTGCCACAGACCTGAGTATCACACGAAAAGCAACTCATTTACATTTTTCCTGTCACATTTGCAATGCTTTTCAATCATTCATGCTGCGCTTTTGCACACAATGAAGACATTTAAAACAATTGGCTGATTATGCTGAGCAAGCGTGATAGTGCGATTGTGTTCATATGTGTGCGTGTGTATGTGTATGGCATGTATAAATGCGATTAAAATGCAATGAAATGTCAGACGTGGTAAATGACATTTACACTGGACGTGGGAAAAAGTGATTTTTACAAACACAACCACATTATTGTGGCAGCATTTGGTTAAAAGCATCGCTTGGAGTGGTAAAAATGTGCATTAAGGTGGGTCAGTATTTTTTTTTTTTTTTTTTTTTTTTTTTGTAGAAAATTCTGGTACAAAATATTATTTAAGGGAAGATTATATAAAAAAAAATTTTGAATTTACAAACCGCACATAATTTTTCTCCATTCACAGTTTTTTTTCGATGTGAAGTAAATATCACCATCATTCCATTTACATATAGATCTCCGAAAAAAATTATAAATTGACACACCCTAATATGCATATTCTTCTATTCAGGTAGTTTCGCGTTGATATAATGGAATCTGTGGTTGTGGTTACGTACGGTTACACATCACGGTTAGTGAGAAAAATAATTTGCAGAAGTAATTATAAAGTCACATGCTGGCGAGTTGAGTCGCATAAGTATTTGATACAAACAAACGCACATACATACTTATGTCCCTGTGTAGAAGTGTGCTTAATGCAAATATATGTATGCTGTGCATGACACTTTTTCAACTTTAATTACTAAAAATGTGAAAAACACAAAAACAAACAAAATATCGTTTACAAAATGCTTAAATCGCGCCCACCCCCCATTTGCTATTTTAGTTGACTTTTCCATGAAATTTTATCAAGACTCACTTGTTTTAAAATTTATTGCAATTAAAAGCATTCTGCTATGACAGCTCAGTTTGGTTAAGCTGATTTATCGTGAAAATGTTCATAAATATGCTAACGGCAATGCCACTTTATACATACGCTGCCAACCCATAGTGGGTAATTAACTGGTTAAAGAGTAAAACGCATAAGCCAACAATAAAATTAGTAAAATTTGGTAAATTTCTTTGAAGAGTTTTAAACTATGTTACTCCTGCTTTTAGATTTCAGGCCTGACAGACGCCATACTTTTAGACAAATGTCTTCCATACAAACTACTTTACTAACAAGGTTTGAAACCCCTCGATCGGGGTGAAGAGTTGAACTCTACCACTGGAGCTGACTTTCATACCTCACACCTACAGGTAGAAGCAATTTAAACATGTTCTTAAAACTGTACTTCGCCGACCCACTTTTTGGTTAAATGCGACTCAATGCTTAAACATGTTTTTAACCAATTTTTATGATAAATGCTACCTACTGTTGAACCATATTTTATATCACTTTTCTGGTTAAGCCTACTCGTTATTTAACCATATTTTGAACCACTTGTTTGGTTAACGCTACTCGCTGTTTAACCATACTTTTAACTACTTTTCTGGTTACCGCTACTCATTGTTTACCCATATTTGTAACCACTTTTCTGGTTAACACTACTCATTGTTTTACCATATTTTTAAGCACTTTTTATATCGTTCTCCTTGATATTCAAGACCAAAAATGTATCATAATATTTGAATAAAATTTTTCACCTCAGCAGAGGTAGTTGCCATGCCTGTTATGGTACTTATGTATATATGGATATGTACGCTTGGTCCAATATGTATGTTTGTGGTGAACCGCAAAACAAAGTCTCGTTTTATAACCAACAAGTAAATATGGTCATGAGCATATTGAGATATGTATGTATATTATAGTAGTTGTTGTGCACATATTGACAATTTACCTATATAATTATAGTCACATATGTATAAAAAAGTCCTCATAGGCACACGTGCAACTCATTTTTATTAATTTTTAATTTCATAATGTAAGTAGCTATGGCACACTTGTAAATATTTGAAATCACCAAATGATACTTGAAATATGTATATTCGTTGTACATTTGCGGTTTGCTTGCAAAGTTGTTGAGTAGTCAAAATGTGGATGTGCAGCACAAGGTCAGAGAAATGCTTATACTTGCAAAGATTTTCCAAAAAACGCAGCTCGAAAATTGCTTTTTAATGAATTTGATGTCTACAATTATCTTACCTGCAATGAAAATAAATTTTAAAGAGTAATTAATATAATTGAACTTCGAAAAAAATTTGAACAATACTTAAAACAAAATTTTTTTTTTTTTTTTCAAAAGCTATTGAATATTTCGAAAGCTATTGAGTCAAAAAAAACCCTTCGGCCTTTCCAAGGAGATAGTTAGTAGGTTTACAAAAAAAAATTTTTTTTTTATAATTTAGAATTTTCTAATTTTGATCAATTTTCGATTTTTCAATATCGAAAAAAATTTAATTTTGGAATTAACTTTGATATAAATAAAGATACTCTAAAATTGTCAGTGTGTATTTTTTGTTGTTCTTTTTTTTCAATTCACAATGATAACTTTTTTTTTTTAATTTTCTAAACTTTCAACTAGTTAAACACAAAATTACTCAAGTTTTCTCGATTTGAGTTGAAGCAGAAATAAAATTGTTAACATTTTTTTTACATTCAACAACCTGGAATAAATTTTCATTTATCAACACCGAATGATTTTGTGTTAACCTACAAAAAAAAAATGTTAGAAATATGAAATATTTTTGTAAACTTGAATGGCATTTTGAATAGTTTTTTTGAAATTTTTAACATAAATTTCTTTTTCTTATTTCTTTTTTTTTTTTTTATTTTAACTTTTAACATAAGTTTTTTCTTTTAAAAAAGTGTTTAATATCACCTTTGAAAGTGCTAATTTTTATTTTTTAAATTCAGTAATAATACTTTGAAAAAAAAAAAACATTTACTGAACATAAAAAATAGGGAAAAATCAAATTTTGAAATTGCATACTTTTGAAAAAAAAAAAGTTTTTTTTTAGCAGAAAAATGAAAAAACTCATCACCAAATTTTATTTAAATCGGAAGAGATCGATTACATCTACATATGTGAGGAGTTGACATAAAAAGACCAATAAGAGGTAAAAAAAATTATTTTTTGGCTAAGGCCATCATGGCAAAAGAATTAAATTACAGACTTACATGCATAAATATTCTTATCAATTAACGTCGAAAAACCACTGCCACGCGATGATTGAATATGCAAAATCCACAAATATACAAATACAACAAAGTGACATAAAGCTATTAACGTGAAAGTGAAAAGCCATAAAGTGTGCATAAAGGAAATTTTATTACATGCACACACACACCCACACACGCACACACACACACATATAATCAACAAGCAACAGAAAAAAGCACCTCAAACAAAACGTCAGATAAGCCGTGCGTAAACAAATCACTCTTCCGAAGCCACCATTCACGACAAAAAAAATTACTAAAGCACAAACCAATTACTACATTACTATCTGGCAGAAGTGGCAAAAGTGGCAGCAGCAATGATGAAGCGTCAGCTGTTGCCACAGCTGCTGCATGCCAGTGGATAAAAGCATCAATCAAATTGTGTTTGTCGATACGCATTTTTTATGTTTTATTTTTGTTTTTATTTTTTATTTCTTTTGTTTTTGTTAGCTTAAAACAACCGCTAAAGTAAACGAAAAAATTAAACACTTTTACATATTCTGCCTACATGCATAGTTCATTTACAAGCTGTCAATCAGCTCAGTTGTTTGTGTGGGTGTATGTGTATGTCTCTGTATGTATGTGTTTTTGTAATCGTGTAGGTTTAATCATTACGGCAATCAGTCACTGCACCACAGTCGCTCAATGCATTTACAGTAATTACATTTGTGTCGTAATCTCATGAAGCTGACAGCCAACAACAACAACAACAACGCAGTGCTGAGAGGAAAAATTGAAGTGTCAGTCAGTCAGTGGAGTACGTTTGGCGTCCTCTGTGAGCGTTGTAGATGTATGGTTGATTAAGTTAAACGTACAATATGGGTTTTTAACCAGGTATAGTTACCCTTTACGGCGAATCGATGCGATGAGGCTTTAGCTAGGCCTTACGTTAAACTTCAGAAAATTTATCCTTTTGTGCTTTACACCAACTTTTTGGCGATTTTATTCTTTACAATCGATAATCAAATACAATTTTTTTATATCGGTTGCTTCTAGTTTTGAATTTTTTCACCACATACTTTGTACTTCGATTTTTCTTAGCTAATAGAAACTATTTTATTTTACAGATTTTCACTTCACGTTTAATCGATATTTGTTCGATTTTAATCGATATTTATTATTTATCGATATTTATTATTTATCGATAGTTATTATTCACAATTGTTATCGACTTTTATCGAGTGTCGATTTATTAGAGAAAGTTTTGCATTGACTTTACATTCAATTTATCAAATAATGGCAGCTTCAAGTTTTCATGAAAAACTCTTAGGTCCAAACATTTTTTTGTTTTAATCGATATTATTTGATTTCTAACTATTCTTAACGATAACTTTTTTTTATATTCAGTTGTTTGGTGTACGACTTACATAGCTTATTTTATATATTAACGATGCGATTAAACAGTATTTTGCATCAACAATTTTTCCTTCTATCGATATTTTTGAAGTTTATCGGTTTTTTTCTTTAATCGATATTATCAAATTTGTATCGTTTTATTTTATTTTCGTAGACAATATTAATATCGACTTTATTCCCTTAGCAGCATGAACTATCGATTTTTGGTGACTTTTATCGATCTTTTTTTAAAGCTTTGCTTAATTGTAATCACCCCACCGATGTGTTTATAAAGTTATCGACTTTTACTGACAACTAACAATTTTTTAATTATTCTTAGAAAAAATATCATCGTCAATTTATTAGATTTTTAACATGAGCTATCGAGTTTTGGTGATTTTTATCGATTTTTTTAATTTAGTTCATTTTTACAAACAAATTTTAAAAATATATCGAATTAAAATCATTGGAATTAATTAGAAAAAATTAGAAAAATTAAAGAAGTGCGCTCCGAAATTATCACCAAAACAAGAATGGTATGGAAAAAAATTTTTTATTAGTCCTGATTTCTTTTCATCATTATCTTGAACTAAATGAAATGAACTCGAGGTATACTATCTCAACTCCTCTTTTCTCTTTTCCACTACTTCTAAGCCCATATATCTTTATTATTTTTTTTTCGTATAAAACCACCATTTTTGACTGTTCGCATTCCTGTAAGGAAAGCTTCAAGTTACGACTTCAAGTTCGGCATATTCTACGTCAACAAAATAATGAAGTACTCCTCGAAAAAAAGGTTTATTTTTGTAGCCGCCTACCACATAACAACAAGCCAGTGGCAATAATGAATGCAGTGGTTTTTTGGTTACCAAATGGAATGGCCCACAATAGGTTTGATTTGGTGAGTGTGGGGTCTGTGAGCAACCTTCCCAGGCAATTATACGCAATTAAAGTCCGCTTTAAAAGTGGCCAAAATGGCGTAAAAGGCAAATGGCTATACAAAAACAAAATGAGCAAGCAACCGGTAAAAACAGCGAAACCACTAGTAATTACAACAATAACATACACACTTACAATAACAATTTTACCTACACAACCCTACACAGTGTTGAGGCAATTGCATTTACTCCGTAGACTTAATTGCCAATATTAAAATTGTAAAATTGCTCATACGTCATGTCGTACCGCCTGCAGCACATTTATCACAACAAATAGCGCAAAGAGTAAGCGACCAAGGTGAGGCACAAAGAGGCCAAAGCTAAAAGCTCAACCAGAGTAGCCGGCAGCTGTTGTTGACTAGTCAACAGCCATGTAGCCAATTAACTTGTAAGTGTGATTATTATTTGTGTAAATGTAAGTGTGTGTGTGTGGGTGTATTTGTGTGCTGCACCTTTCCATAACACAATGCTTATGTTTATATGAACGCATATACAATTGGCAATCAGTAATAATTAATTTGCTTTAAATTGTCAGGGCATACATTAAATGCGAATTATTGGCGCCCGCACACATACACATGTGCATATGTATGTGTGAGCAGTATTTTCATACAATTGCAATTATTTATGTGTAAGTGCGTGTGCGTGTATCTTTCGGCACATGCCGCTGAATTGTGGCTTCAACGCTGATCATTTATTTACCATGAAACAATTTTTAAAAATTGTTTGCGGCATTGTCAACACTTATTTTGCAATTATTTTAATTACATTGTATTTATTTAATTAAAATTTAACAAAAGTAATCAAATAGTTGAAACTCAAATTAAATATTTGGCAGAGCTTTGGAAGGCTTATTTGAGATTTAACGAGCATCTTATATCTTTCGTTTTAAATTCGTGAGTTCGAAGGAGTATTTTGGGTTTGAGGAAGTTTGGTCTTTTATTCAAAGAAACCCTAAAACCATTATCGAATAACCAATTTTTTTTTTAATTTTTCATTTCAATTTCTGGAATAATTTTTTTTTTTTAGAACGATCTCCTACCTATTCTATCTTCAATCCATACATGTTTGTTGTCACGGCATAGTTCCAAACTCCACGACATATAGGGCAGACGTTAAAATTTATTTACCCTCACGACGGTTACAGCGGAGTCACTAAGATATATTCGTTGGATAGTTGACCTCAAGAAAACTATTTTGTTTATCTTCCTTCCAATAACAAAAAATTCATTCCTATAATGCAGCCAAAAATTAAGTTACGGTCCAGATTTTGAGGATATCTTGAGCATACAATTTTAAGCTGTTGATAAACTGGATCAATTTGTACAATTCAAATTCCAATCTCTGGGCTTTTAAAAGCTCTTTAATATCAATGTTTCATTTACAAAAATTTCACTATGCAAAATTGTAGTCTTGAAGTTATTCAACAGGGAAAATAAATATACATTTCCCACTCAAAGATTTTTGGTTCAGTTTCAGTTTATTTAGTGCAAAAAATTTTGAAGTATTTAGTAGAGAGAAGCTTTGATTCATTTCAATATATTGTCCCTGAATTTGTGTGCTGTAGAGCCTCTCAGGTATGAACGATTGAACTTAAAAGGGCAATTTTCTTTTTAATATTTTAGGGTCGTCTTAAAGTTTAACCCACTTTAACTTTGAAAATTGGGACAATCCACTACAAACGCTTGAGAGATACATAGCTGATTTGATTGAACTCACGAAGTTAAACTACAGAGCTTTATTTCAAATTTAATTCACATTCGCGAATTGTCTGATTAAAACAACAACAAATCTAGTTAGTTAAAGAAAATTTTAGAATATATATTTTCTATTTGCACACGAGCGAAGTACTACACAACACGACATGTCGCATCTGATTAAACGTTTGTATGTTCACCTACCCACACACAGAAGCAAGTATCGCCCCATTAACGCCCAGCTGCGTCCATTTAACTGCCCTCATACGAGTATAGACTAAATATGTTTGCCTTAGTCTTGAGTAAATATTATTTTGTTGACAGTCGTCTATACACAGCTGCTGCTCGCTTATTGCAATTAAGTTTATGCGAATGCTTACTCATTTGAGCAATTTGATGTCATGCTACGGACACACGAAACGCCGAGCTTCAATATGCTCTTTGTTCATATGGCTTCGTTTGTCTTTCAATATTTACATTTGCAAGCAAATAATTAGAGCGAAGGTTAGAGCCATTGTGCATGCTGGCTGATGCCGAAATAGAGTCATTTAAATTACTAATTAGCGAGAGCACTATCAACAGTCTCAATTACGTTCGAACTCCATACAACTAACTGGGTGGTTGGCTGACTTGTCACCAAAAACATATTGATTACATGTTGACATAGAGATGATAATTATGGCTTTACTATGAATTCTCTGATGATGTTAATCAAACTAATCAGCTGCCATTTTGTTAAGTGGGTGTGAGTGACACAAAATTAATGGAACTTCAGTTAGTTAAGCCCATACAACATCAAGTTCCACCCCCCCTTGTCGTGTAAGATTATTGGTATGTGGTAGTTAGACCACCCCCTCTTTAGTGTAGCGGCACTAACAAATTCATATCTGCATAACAGCACTCGCCTCGCTTAGGTGAGGTGGATGCTTGAGTTGAGTAAACTGCGCAATGCATTAATAATTTCTTGAACTCATCTCTTTACAGCTGGCTGTTTGTGTTTTTAAAATTCATAGCAGCTGCATGATATCGACATCCTTTTTTTTATCTCGTTGTACGTGATGCAACAGGTTGATAAGCCATTGAAAACATAAACATGGAATTATCTAGGTATGCTGCTACGACCAAGCACTTGCTCGTGCTAACATTAAGCACAACACAGGCAGCTAACAACAGGGACCAAAGCGATTATGACTTTTTTCGAGAAAGACTAAAAATTATTTTTTATTTCATTTCATTTTTATTGATAAAAATTTTTTGGTTGAAACTAGATTTTTAACTTTTCCAGGCACAAATCAAAATGATATTTCTTTAAATTTATTTGAAATTTCACTTTAATTTTTTCAGTCGCAAATAATATTCAGAATTGATTTTAAATTTTTTTTTAACAACTACAATTGCAAAGTTAAATCTAATTTCGTAAGTCACAAATCATAATTGTAGTTGACTTTTATATTTTAAGTCATGATTAGTTGGTGAAACATGACTTTAATGTTTTTGTTCACAGATAATACTTACAAATCGACTTTTTTAAAAGTCACAACTAAAAGTGGAAATTTATTTTTTATTTTTTAATCAAAAACTAGTCCTTAAAATTTATTTGAAAATTTTCCAGTCACAAATATGTAATTAATTGGTAAAACTTGACTTTTATTTTTTTAATCCCAGATAAAAATGTAAATCGACTTTTTTAGATCACAATTAAAATTTAAAATTTATTAATTTAATATATTTTCTTACTTAAAAATTATTTGTTGAAATTGAATTGAAATTTTTTTAGTCACAAATAGTTCCTCAGAATCGATTTTTATTTTTGTATATCACAATTAATACTTATTTAATAATTCGCAAGTAAAAGCATAACTTTAACTTTCATTTCAAGAGTCGCAAAATAGTTGAATTTTAACTTTTATTTGTTGAGTTCAAAATTATTACAGAAATTTCATTTCTAAATTTTTCTAGTCACAAGTATAACCTGAATGTTTAATCTGTTTTTCCTTAATTCAAAAATTTTTGGATAAAATTGATTTTTAATTTTTAAAATTATAAATAATCTCTAAAGTTTTTTCTTGTTTAAATCACAGTTTAAAGTGGGAATTTAATGCACGAATAATAGTTGAAAATTGACTTTCATTTTATTTTCTTAAGTCCTAACTAAAGTCGAAATCTATTTAATATTATATAAGTCACAAAAATTATTGTTAGAATTGACTTGCCAATTTTTTAGACACAAGTATTTATTTTTAAGTCAAAAATAATTGCTAAATTGCTTTTCTGAAGTCAGGACGAATATCTGACATTTGGTTTTTTTACGTTGAAAAATATGGTTTAAGTTTTGCCCCTTTTTTAGTAATATTTTTTTTTTTTGCCTACAAAGTTCTCTTACTTTTCCAAATTCATCCATCCTACATTTTGAATTTAAATTTCAAAACTAACTTTTAAACTCGCCCTCTGCTTAGATAATGCCTTTAAGCATTCAATTTCATAGAAATTCGATATGAAACTGTCACGAACAGCTGCAAGATGTAATACAAATAATTGTAGCTCTAGCAGGAATTTTAAATACGAATGTATCTCAATATACAAATATATTTACGTATTTTAATATATTAATACATGAATGAAACTTTCTTTTATGTTGCCAATCAAAGCTATTCAAACACATACAAAGCCATAGTCGCTATATAACTTCAAATGCAGAATTATCGAACATTAGATTTTAATATTGGTAAATGTAAAGTTGAACAAATTAGATTAATTTACTTTGCTTGGAGTCAATTGTAAATGCCTTTTATTGGAAATTTGAATGCGTTAAAAGTTATTTGAAGTAATGACATTATAGCTGCTTCAGTAAACTTATATAAGATCGTTCAATTATTTGCCATAAATATGGATGAGTGATTTTCATAAATTCATAAATTCGTTTATAGACAAGATCTTGGAAAATTGATTATATATTATTAGTTAAGCTCAATTATGCCTAATGAATATGGATTGTAAGGATATTATACAATAAAATTCTTTTGCAAAAATGTACGCGCAAAGAATATGTAAAGAAATTGAATTTTTCATATTGCTCTCAGGTGCATATTTATTTTTATATTCAACTTTCTTTGCTGCTTAATTATTTTAAAGAATTTTCAAATTTGTAAGTTTTTTGCAAGCTCGAGACCAGTTAACAATAATTCTCAGTTTTTGGAAAAATTGATAATTGGAGAAAATTACAAAGTTAAATCAACAGCGATGGATAGGATTACATGTTTCAGAGTTTCCAGGCTCATCATCATTATTGTTAGCTTCTTTTTTTCTTCTTCTTCTTGTCTCTCTTTTTCTTCTGCAGTTCTCATCATTATTCTACTTTCTGATCATCTTCTTTTATTTTACTTCTTATTCATCTCATCATATATCTATTTTGTACCCCAACTAGTATGCTTCTTCTCGCTTTTGTTTAGAATCTAAAATTTAACTGAATGAGTTTAATTCATATCCCAGCTGTTTTACGAGTATAAAACGAATTAACTTATTAAATTGAAATTATTTTCTCACAAAACCAAAAAATCCGCTTACTCATACTTAACACTCACACACTCACCAACACATTCACGTTCCCTTACAGCTCGCTTATTTTCACTCTATGACCCTCATTGCATCTGCGCTGCGTAAACCTCTCATGACAAAAGCCATTCACGAAAGTTTTTGCTAGAATGTATTGTTACCATCTCTATAAAGCTTTTTTCGGCAAAAACTTTAATACGCAATTCTAATCGTTTTTGCTACATCAAATAGGAAATTAGTTTTGAATTACTTTGCAACAATTTCGGAGAGGCATCCAAGTGGGTGTGAGTGTGTGTGTGTGGCACGCATAAGTGTTTGCATAAGCTCTCCCTACGTGCTGCTCATACAATATATTACACAATTTTGCTGTCGATGAAAACTTTTTTAACTTTCCAACTTATCGTACTGGCGTATTTACACACATATATACATTCCACATACATATATATACATATATACATATATATACTTACATACATATGCACATATATACCTACTTCCATTATAAACCAACAATAAATATTAACATACACAAAAGCATACCACAGCATTGGTATCCGCAGCATCAGCTGGTATTAGCACAGCAGGTTGGATGTGTAATTTAATTCCCTTTTCGAATGGGAATTGTTTAAGCAGCACAAGGGGATATTGCATTGTGAATATCATAAGTCTTAGTTATTACTATACAAGTAATCAACTTAATGGAGAGCCATTCAGTTATGAATGAAGCTTTACTAATAAGATGCTTAGCAATTTGGTAAGTTTTAGAGCATATTGTTGGTTGAAAGTGATGGTTAATTATAGATGTCATAATGAAAGAATTGTAAGTAAATTGTAGGGTTGCATTAAAGTAAATAAGTACTAAGTAGGCATAACAAAAAATAGTATTTTTGGTAGTGTAGGAAGTGCGACAAATAAAAATAAAGCTGATGGAACTAACTTAGAAATGCCTTAAGTTATGTTATGTTATGCTAAGTTATGTTATGCTATGTTATGTTATGCTATGTCTGACGATGTTGTGCAATTTCGTGTTGTGCTACGCTATGCTGTGTTTTTCTGTGTACATAAGTTTATACTTTTTTCGTTATGTTGTGCTGTATTCTTTATGTTGGGTTATGTTTCTTTATGTTATGTAATGCAGTGTTTGATAGATATATTATCTTATGTTAGCATTTTTTGAAATAGGAAAGGTGTAAAAACCCCGGTATATTATATGAGGCTATGTTGCTTTATGCTATGTTACGTTATGTTTTTGTTAAGTTATGCTTGTTGATGTTATGATATGTTATGTTTTTTTATGATAGTTTGCAAATAAAAAAGTGTAAAAAGTGTCCCTATCACATATATTATCTTATGTTCCTTGATGTTATGTTATGCTATCTTATGTTCCGGTATGTTATGTTATGTTGAATTTTTTTTTTTTTTTTTTAATTTTCTTTCTTTGGTTGTATTATGTTGATTTGTGTTATGTTATGCTATGTTATGTTATTTCATGCTTTGTTAATTTTTTTTATTACCTTTTCTTATGTCATATTATTTTGTGTTATGTCATGTTATGTTATTTTACGTTTCATTGTCAACCTGATCATTCCACCTGGTCTTATCGTATATTTACTTAACTTAACCTATTATTCAATCTTTTTATTTAAAAAATTCTTATCGCTGTCTCTAGCAAATGTAAATAACTAAAATTCAACATTTCGCAAGAATTCATTATATCAAAGCATCGTTCAAAAAATGTTAGAAACATGTTTCTTATTAGAACGCATAAAGGTAGATGGAAGTATATAAATCTTATTTCACGTTTTACTTTCATTTGTATGCGGAAGAGATATGAAAGGTAATCCAGTTTTTGTTCAACATTGTCATCTTAATACGTTCGCAATATTCGTTTAACAAGAAACAATCTACAAGCTTATCATGCTGCAACGGTTCTTTTGTTTTCCACTAAAAAATGCTTTCCTTACCACGACGAGCTTTGGTAGAATGTATATGAGGTGTCTTTGAAGGTGTGTGTGTTAAGAATATTTTAGTGTAGAAGATCATGTTTTGTGAGCTTAAACATGTTTGGTTTTTATTGCATTTCACAATCTTTTGAAATTTTCGTGTGGATTTTTTTTATTGGTAATAATTTCAAATTGAAGCTTTTGTAGTTTTATTAGAAAATGTTGCAAAAAAAGCAATAAAAGCAAATAAAGCAATATAAAATTGCTTGGCGCATTGCTCGATAAATAATAAAGAAACTTGAAGCATGACATATGTAAGGTTAGAAACGGAGTAGTTTTAATTTCAACTTTTATAACACTTTCAATTCATTTGGAGATTTGACGCTGAATCCAACCACATGCAAAAATCATTCTAAACCATGTTTTGATGGAAAAATGCAACCCACTCTAATACTTATAGCCACATGTGAACATATTCCTCTAATCAAGTGCTTATAATTTATGTTTCTCACAAACCACGCACGCCGTTGAATATCCATAACTTTGAATGCCGTACAAAGTTTAGCAACGAAAGTCAAATGCTTCGTCAATCTAAACAAGCATAAAAACAAAAACAAAATTAACGGCAAACACTTTGTTGTACTCGGAAAAAGAGTAATCAATATTTTTTTCAAATGAGTGAGTGCTCCACCCCAACGTGCTTCATGGCATCTAACGCACTTACAACTGTATTAAGACGCACGCACTCACACGTCAGCTCATAACACAACAATGTGTAGAAAATGCAATAACAAAATACTCAAACAAGTAAGAAGAACAAACAAAACAACCAAACTCAATATCGAAAGTTGCTAAAATCGAAAAGTTTTGCAAAAATGACAAGCTCAATAAAAAAAAAACTAAAATAAATAACAGTAAACAACTTCCGCAATGACTTGTAAGTAAGTGCGAAGGAAATGAAAGGAAATTTCAGAAACTGCCAACAAAGTGACAGCACATGTTTTTACCACACAAAATATGTATGAAGGGCAGGCAAAAATAGGAACATAAATGTATGTCGGTATTACTAAAACTTTCTTGTACATATTTTTCTCTCACTTCCACGAAACAAAAAAGTACTTAAACTTTATGATTTCAATGTGAAGGTGAGAACTTTGAAAGTCAACGCTTTTTTGCAGTAAGTGCTCTTTTTACGTTATGACAGATATTTTGTTATTTGTGCGAGACAAGAGAAGTAAATTATACAAGAGTTTTTTTTTTTTTAATTTGAACTTATATAGAATTATATAACACTTTTTAGAATACTATTCTGATAAATCTGATATGAAATCCTTTATTTTAAGTTCCTTTATTTTACTTTATATTCATTTAATTTTTTTTCTCTTATTTTTTGTTTAATTTTTGCCGTTATTTTTTTTATTATGTTTTTTATTTTATTTTATTTTATTTTATTTTATTTTATTTTATTTTATTTTATTTTATTTTATTTTATTTTATTTTATTTTATTTTATTTTATTTTATTTTATTTTATTTTATTTTATTTTATTTTATTTTATTTTATTTTATTTTATTTTATTTTATTTTATTTTATTTTATTTTATTTTATTTTACTTTCTTTTCGTTCTTTTTTTGTTTTTTTTTTTTTTATTTGTTATCAGATACGACTTAAATTCCAATAACGAAATATTTTACTCATCCCATTCTGGCTTTAAAGGTCTTTTGAAATGATGAAATAAATAGACAACAAAAACAACTTTTACATGTCAGGTAGTCAAACGAGTACTCTACATTTTATTAGCTCATTGCGTCTACAGCACACAAGCCTACAAGTGGGTGTTTTGTTCTCTATATTTTGTACACATCTGATTTTTTGATGATATTCAAAGTTCAAATTTAGTAATAGCAAAATTCACAGCAAACGTTCGATGTACACACGGCTCGTTTACTTAACATTTTATGGTTTAAAAGCACTGTTGCCACACTCAACGCTTTTTCGGGATCGAAACTTATTTGGAAAAGGCCAAAAACTTTATTTCTATCAGACTATGTTCGGATTTGCGGAATTGTTGTCAACTTTTATCTTAAAAAAACAAATTTGTGTTTATATTTTTCAAAAAGTTATTTTTATGTATTTAAAAAATTTCGTTTACTTTTTGAAAAAAATTTATTTTATATACATACATATCTAAAGAGAATTTTGAAAAAACTATTTTTATGTATTTAAACAATTTGAGTCTATATTTTAAAAAATATTTTATTTTATTTTTATATATATTTTATTTTTTCTCCAAATATCAATTTTTCCACAAAAATCGGATATAATAATTAAAACCGATTATTATTGTTCACTGGTCTCGAGCTTGCCAATTTTACAAATATATGTAAATAGAAAGACCGTAAAAACCAAAAGCAAAATAAAATATTTGTGTTTATATTTAAAAAAAAATATTTTTATATATTTAGAAACTATTTTAAAATTGTTTTGTTCATATATTTGAATTAAATTATTTTTATATATTAACCTAAAAAATGTATGTTTATGCTTAAAAAAAAAATGTTATATATTTAAATAAAAATTCTTCAAGAATTGGAAACAATTTTTATTTACATATTATATTTTTTAAAAATTTGAAAAAAAAATTAACAAAATTTTTTACAAATACATAAATCATAAATATTTGGATTTTAATAAGTTATTTCCAATCCCGAAAATCCCGAAACTTTAAGCACCTAAAAAAACAAGCTGTTCCGATGTGCCGTGATTGGTAGTAAGCATAATCCATATTTGGTTGGAATGTACCATACTTGGGCCAAATGGCACAAGCAATACAAATTTGTTGGAGATCGGTTAAAAAAATAAACAAACTGCATCACAACCCATGATGGAAAAATATCAACTTGAAAGTGCTGCACGTGATGAAAGTTTATTTTGTGAGATTTGCTTGCAATTGTTGGTGTTTGTAATTTTTTTTTTTTTGGAATTTTTTGAGTACGCTGAAATTCTATTTAAACTAAAGTGTATGCTTTTATTACAATTTTTGAACGAAATTAATTTCTTTGTCTTCTTCTATTCTGTACCTCGGTACATTCGAATGATCCAAAAAAAAATATTTAAAATTGTTAATTTTTTAATTTTTTTTTTTTGTGTTTAGAAAAAAAACTATTTTAAAAGTAAAAGCACCTACTACTAAGTAATAAAAAAAGTTGTATAGTGAGAATAAGTTCAATAATCGAAATTCGTGATGGAACTAAAAATTTATATAAAGTTCTAAAATTAAAAAAAAATGGTTTTCCTCGCCCAGTCTACTTATGTACATCGTATTGTATACATATAATTCCAACATAAATAATTTTTATTTGTGAAATTTCAATTTTGTTTGTTTTGATTAAGCTCATCCTTTGACAATTATTTAACAAAATACATAGACTTCGACAATATAAACACATTTAGAGACCTCTTGCAGCAACTTTGTGTACTATCTCGTTTACCCCCAAAGGCAGGGTAAACACCAGGGGATTAGACAAAGTGCACAAATAAATTATATAAGACATGTTTGTTGTTCTTGTTATTTAAGATAACATAAAGCACATTTGGGGTAACTTGCAATTATTTTTATTTTCAATCAACAAAGTCAACGAGAGAGTGATTTCACTAACTGAGTAAATGAAAATATTTATAAAAGAGCTGAGAGCACAAGACAGAGGAGCCTAAATCAAAATGGCAATGCTATGGGGAGTGTGTGCAAGTAATGCTTTCAAAATAAAATAAAATCAGAAATTGGTAAATGCTGTCTAAGGTAAATTTTAAAACATGAAAGGATTCTTGCATCCATATTTATTTCAATGTTTATGTATTTAAGTGTTCTAACGACTTAGTGAAAATTTGTATGAAAATTTAGTACAGTTTCTGCTAAGGTGTTGCCACTAAGGAGGATTTTAAGATATCACCAATTTGCAATTATTTTTTTTATAAATTATGTAAATGAGAAATGCCTAAATTGCAACGAAAGCTTTTATATTTCATATTTTTACAAACATAATTAAAATTAGGGTTGCCCACTAATTCTAATATAACTATTTTTTAAACATCCGTAGTATGTCGAAATCAAATTTAGACATTGCTATGAAATTTTATATGTTTTATCTATTACAATCCTTTAATCACTTACTCAATTCATGCCACTTACTATGTTTTTACGGCGTTGCCACCATTCAGTATTTAAAATGATCCAATAAGAAATGCCAACATGGGCACTAAAAAATTCGGCAATATCACGTAAACGCATGAATGAAATTTTCCTCTGAAAACCCTGTGCATAAATTTCTAAGAATATATTTTGCTTTATTAAGTGACTTTACAAACCAAGTAAGTTTCATGAATTTATGATAGACGAACAGCAGGGCTGAGTTGTGAATAAACTAGGAGCTAGGCTAGAAAAAAAAACACAAACAAAATGAATTGCAGAGCAACTGCAGACTACGAGACAATGCATGCTGTGCACAAAATGAAAGAGGATATGACCCATGGTTAACTCACACACATAGATATGCATATGTATGTGTATTGTATGTAACAGATGGTTCGCAAAAACGAAGAAGTAAACAGCAAATCGATAGCGTTGAATGAAAGCGAGCTGGAGAGTTATCACATATTGTATAATATGAGTAGCTACCACAAACAAAAGACCGCACAGCAAGCAACTTGTACATGACAACACTCGGGCTAAAAAACTACTTACAACCAGCATGTGTGCTCATAAACAAATCGAGCTATGAGAAGCTAATGAAGGTACTTTTGCAAAATTATTTTCTAACCAAAAAAAAATATTTCAGCTCAGTTGGAAAAATAAAATAAAATAAAATAAAATAAAATAAAATAAAATAAAATCAAATAAAATAAAATAAAATAAAATAAAATAAAATAAAATGAAATAAAATAAAATAAAATAAAATAAAATAAAATAAAATAAAATAAAATAAAATAAAATGAAATAAAATAAAATAAAATAAAGTAAAATAAAATAAAATAAAGTAAAATAAAATAAAATGAAATGAAATGAAATCAGAGAAATTTTGGCACGCATTGCTAACTATTAAGCTAACAATGCGTGCCAAAATTTCTCTGATGAGTGAAGTTAGCAACTTCCGAAATGGATCTATAAGAAAAGCTATGGCGGTTGTCTCTAAATTTTTCCTGTTCAACTCAACAAAAAACTTTTAATAATTAATAAAAATTATTAAGAAACCCAAAAACAACAATAATTTTTCGCTGCAGAAAAAAATTATTAATAGGTCTATAGCTCGTTTCGAACCAGGATACTTCAAATATAAAGACCAAAAACACAAGCTTGTTGTTTGTGTAAAATCTCAATAATAAAATAAAATAAAATAAAATAAAATAAAATAAAATAAAATAAAAAAATAAAATAAATTAAAATAAAATAAAATAAAATAAAATAAAATAAAACAACCCGCACTTTAAACCTTTTATTTGCCTATCCTTATTCCTTTATGTTTTATCCTTTTGCCTTTATTTTCCAAACTGCACAGACAAACATATTTGAAGCATAAATCCAAGCAGACACCGCCATTATGCGAATATTGCTCATAACTTTTTATGATATTTCATAATTCGTATTATTATTATTTTTAAATCTGCGATTCATCAAACAAGGATTACTTACCGAATATGCCATATATTTATATGTTCATACATATATAATAAAATACTTGCATGAATGTGTGCGAAAAGATCTGTTTATTATTACTTGGCAACTGACAGCATATGCGCCGCCCCCACTACACCAACCACATTTGCATATGAAAGGAACTCACTTCTTTTTGCGCGAAATTGTCAATATTTTATAAGCCAAAAGCAGGAAGATGTGAACAAAGCGGAGAGAGAAAAATTGAGTAAAAGGAAAATATCATAAACAAATGCTTGTACTTATTTACACTTCAATAGTTCACACATGGGTACGATATTGCAAGATAAACATATTTACTTTGTGTGTGTCTATCTCAGTGATCGACTAATACTTTCTCGTGAAGCGTATTGTATTCGTAATAATATTGTTTTCATCATAGAGATTCGATTTTTCTCATAACTGCAATACAAACGTCTGTACGAAGGGCACACGAACAATCAGTTTTCCTGACTCCAAAATAAATATTATTGCCGCAATTTTTACCCTCTTCCTTTTGCCGTTCACTCGTCTAAACCGTGGTTGGAGCACAGAAGTTTGTAGCAGGTGTCTACTGGCTCTTTAAATGAACTCAAAGGATGCTTTAGTGCTGCCAAGGGTAGTTATGTCCATGATAGCTCTGGCTTTTAGGGGTTCAGAACATGAAGGATGTCGGAATATCGTCGATAGCCCTCACCCATCCTATCTTTTCTTGTTGAAGGAGGAGTGACATGAGTTCCGATAAAAAGTACTCCCAACCTTAGCCCAATTCAAGCGCTTAACTTACCATGTCCTTGCAGGTTTGTGGCCTTATTTTAGCTGATTTTATATTGACCGTAAATGTCAACGCTACCTGCTCATGACGTGAAAAAATCACATATACACACATACACATACGCATACACATTCATCTGCAAATACAATGACTACGTAATGATCATCAGTAACATCTCCTCACTTCCCTTGTAGCTTCCTTTCTTCTTTTGTAAATAAAAAAAATTAATAACCGCGCAATCATAATATGAAGCCAATCCAATAGCAATCTGATGGCATGATTCTGATTGCAAAGGATATTTGCGTAGCTCATCGATACTCATACTCATACATACAATTGCAGCTGGTTTTGCCCAGTAAGCATCGCTGTAATTGTTGTCAGAAATAATTTGAAATAAGCTTGCTATTGTAAGCGATTTGTAAGTGTTTGCAGTGCTCGACTTTTTTGAAGGTTTAAAATAAATATTCATTCCCGATCGAAAGTATTCGCAAACGTAAACATTAAAAATAAAAAGGTAAGGGACTTCTTAACTTTATTCGGGATCATTATTTATTTTTTTTCGGTTTCGCTCGGGATCTTTCCTGCATCATTTCGATACTTTTTTCGCGATCACTCTGAGACCATTCCGCGATCATTTAGGATCAATTTCAGGAATGATTTCGGTACCATTTCGAAACAGCTTCGGGATTATTTTCGGTATAATTGCGGCACTTTTTCGGGATCAATTAGATATGTGTTTTGGACCGTATTGGAATTTTTTCGGGATAACTTTGGAGCCAGTACATACCCAAGAAAATTTCGGGATTACCAATTTTAGGAATGATTTTTGGGTCTTCCCAAGACAATGTCTGGGTTATTTTCGGAGTAATTTCGGCATTTTTTCAGAACCACTTTTGTAAGTGTTCTGGACTGGATAACTTTGTGGCCTTTTGAGCATTGTTTTCGGGATTATTTTGGTTATTTTTCGGAATCACTTCGGACCAATTTTAGCAATGATTTGCGATCATTTCTGTTTGGTTTTCGGTATAATTTGTCACTTTTTCGGGATCAAATAAGAATTTTAACAGAATATTTTATTCTTTTGAAAAGTTTATTTCAAGTTATATTGCTTATTGGGCAACGAGTATACGTAATTTAATATTCTTTTGAAAACGGCAAAAAAAAAATTGCATAAGAAATACCGTTAAAGCGCGTATGGGCAGCTGGTCGTAGTAGGGCACCAATGGTGGAAAGGGACACCAATTCGCAAAGGAAGTGAAAGCCGTTGAACAGCAGTTACTGGCTAATGGATAAAAATGTCACTGAAGTATGATAGTCAGAATTAAAGCAAACAATAGTGATACATATGGATAGGTGGAAAGTGGCACTTCAAGATGGTGGTAGTTGGGTCAACGACAGCTGCATTAACCAAAAATTCGTTACAGGTTTTGCTCATGCGAATTCATATCAAACTTCATGCAGGAGGTAAAGCTCATTCGATATACATATGAGTTTCCTGTTGTTTTTGTTGTAAATTGAATGGTTAATTAAAATCATATGAAGAAGACCTTCTTCTGCTTTACCCTTTCCGTTTTAATTGACTATTTTTATACCCAGCGTACTAGTACTAGTACGAGGGTATTATAATTTTGTCCACATAACGGTACTATGTAACGGCGCAAAATAATCGAGCTAGATATGGAGTTGCATATATGAAAGTTCTTAGGTTGAAAAGAGGAATTGATTAAGGCATGTCCGTCCGTCCGTCTGTCCGTCTGTCCGTCCGTGTACACGGTAACTGGAGTAAAAATTGAGATATTCGAATGAAATTTTGCATACAGGTTACTTTCTGGCCAAGGTAGGCTGCTATTGAAAATGGACGAAATCGAATTATAGCCACGCCCCCTTTTTCGATATCGAAAATTTTGAAAATGTAGATCTTTGCATGAAATTTGTTATACAGGTTACTTTTTTGCCAAGGTATGTTGCTATTGAAAATGCACGAAATCGGATGATAACCACGCCCCCTTTTCCGATATCGAAAACTTCGAAAATCACATAAATTGACATAACTTGCGTAAAAACTGAGAAATTTGCATAGAATTTGTTAAGCAGGCTACTTTCTGGCCAAGGTGAGCTGCTGTGAAAATTGTCGAAATCGGATCTTAACCACGCCCACTTTTCGATATCGAAAATCACATAAATTAACATAAGTTGAGTAAAACTTGAGATATTCGAATGAAATTTGGTACACAGGTTACTTTCTGGCCAAGGCAGGTTGGTGTTTAAAATGGGCGAAATCGGATGATAACCACGCCCCCTTTTTTGATATAGAAAATTTCAAATAAGATTCTAGGGCCTACATCATTGCCAAGTCATG
>OX608080.1:7637679-7760179 GCA_951509765.1 Sphenella marginata | reverse complement strand
TTTTAGATATTTACTTTTTTGTTCATTTATGTATTTTTTTTTACTTATTTATTAATTTATTTATTATATATTTATTTTTTGTTTAGTTATTATTTATTTATTTTTTATTTAAATTTTTTATTGCTTTGTTTATTTATTAATTATATAATTATTTTTTTTTATTTATTCCTTCATTTATTTACTGATATTTTTTTTACAATTTGTTTATTTATTTATTTTTTTACTTATTTATTTAGTCTATGAACTAATTAAGTAATGATTACTAATCGCAATGATAACCTGTTTTATTGGTTATTTTTTAGACAATTCTATTAATTATTGGCTGCCCATTTCAAAAAATATATAAAAAAAAACATTCGAAAAAGTTCAGAAGTAATCAAGAAAAAAAAATAAAGTAATAATAATAAAGTAATTAAGTAAAAAATTTATTTTTTTAAACTATTTCTGATTTTTCTTAATTTTGTGTATTGTTTCTTATTTTTGATTATTTTTGCTTATTTTTTATTACATATTAACACAATTTTTTTACTAAAATTTCTCTGCAAATACAAATACAAAACCCGAAAATTTCGGTATTTTCAAAACCCAAAAAAATTGCATCCCTAATAAGTGCCAATTGATTTTAAATGCTCTAAAAACATAAAAATTGTATTGCTAAAAAGCCAAAGTCACCCACATAAACTTTGACCAACAATTCCATGTAATTTGGTGTCAACGATTTCTTTACTTTCTTTTATAAGACATTTATTGTAGAAGTTTGCATAAAAAGCCTTTTTATTTTTCTTGTAGCTATCATCAATGAACTTTTCAAAAGAAAGCGATAAGTACGTATATCATTTCTCTATAAAAGATTAAAAAAAAAATATATATCCAACTAATTAAAACACTTTTCCAACGTTTAAGAAAGCCCGCAAGCGTTTCAAATGCACCGTTAAAATGTTGCTGGTTAATATTAATTAAAAAACTAACCTCAATACTGCATTTATCTTAACATTTCTTTGTGTTTTTTTGTTTCTTTCTTCTACTTTAAAAGAAAATTTTTGCACACAAGCTGCTTCAATTGTTCTTCTTCTTTTTCTACTGCTTCTTCTTCTGTTTGTCTACAACGTATTCGTTTGATTTACACTTGCTTAAGGCGTTTCAATGAATTCTTTGCGACCCAACAGGTCAAGCGTAATATCAACGAGTAATGAAAAGTGACAGGCTGCAGTCGTTAAGCTGACGAAGATGCAGCGAAAGCAGCGACATAAAGAAAATGAAAAAGTAAAACGAAAGTTGTAATGAAGATGTAATGCTTTTGTTGACATTTGGGGTTTCAATTTTAATTTTGTACTTAATAAGCGAACAATTACGAGATTTGTGGGAATTGCGAGCGGTAAGCTGGTATGGTCAATAAGAAAAAAGGAAGGTAGCGGAGTGAGTGAGAGTAAGAACTCAAAGTGATTGATGTATGCAGGCAAAAGTATTGGGAAACAAAATGTAAGAGATGGAATAAAATAAGTTGTGATAGGTGTTGGTGTCTTTAGTCTCTAAAATTTTTTTTTTTTTTCATTGGCAGCCAATAGATTCATTAGTGAGAATCAAATGTCACGCGCAACTACAAATTGAACGCTTCTAGCGGGTCTCATAATGTAAATAATACACTTCCTATTGATAAAAGCGCCTACGTACATATGTGTGAGTGTGCTCACCAACCAACAACAAATGTTAGCAAACATGTGCTAAAAAATGTCAATGACCTATGCACAACAACAATTTGAACGTGCTATCATATGACACAAAATGCTTCTAACTCAATATTAAGAGCAACGCAAAAAAAAAAATTTTTAAATGAATTTAAAAAAACAGCAAAATAAATGAAAAATACGTGAACATAATTCTCAAAAGCATAGCGGCAGTGCAAAAATACACCAACAAACAAATATGTCTGTAGCTGCAAAAACAACTCACCACAGAATGCAAGTAATATTTTGACTGGGTGGCGCATCAACTATCAGCATTGAAAAGTAGCTGCTGCCGCCCTGAGCAAACGAAAGAAAAAATTCCGCGCAGTGCTGAGTTGGTCATGGAATATATTTTTTCATGAAACGTTGAGCTTGCGCGAGTTATGGCTTTTTTACATAGATTTGTACATACAAGTATGTGTGTATGGATGTGTGTTTGTGCTTTTTTGCAAAGTCCACCTGCAAAAAACTAAATGAATGAGCCACTGATATCATGCTTCAGGGGTGGCTTGCACTGCAGACGGCGTCCATCGCTTCCACATCCACGCTCACTTTTTTCACGTAGAATGCTACTTCTGCTTGATGTGTGGATGGCCATGCTGAGATTTTGGATAATGGTAGCTAGTTAGATTTTCAAAAAAGGTTACTGAAAGCAAATCTTGTTCAACTTCTTTTTTGACTCAGAAACGTGCAAAAAAATAAAAATCGATAAAAATATTTTAAAGATAATTTAAGTTTATAAAAGGAAAGTATTTCGAATAAAATCAACAAAATTTTGCAGAAATTGCAAAAATAGAAAATAATCAATAAAAGTCGATAATTAACTGCACGCTCCAGTAATCGATTAAACTCCGTTAAAAATTCTAGAAATTAATTATGATGTTGCAAAACATAGAAATATCGCATAAAGCGCAAAGGAATTGACACAAATTCTATTAAACCGATAAATAATTGATTAATCGATAAAAAAAATTAGTGATATTGTTAGAGACTGGCATTGCAAAATACAAAATAATCGATAACATTTTATAAAAATCGATAAGTATTCACACAATTCAGTAATCAATTAAATTCTATCAACAATTATAAAACTAATTACAATGATTTCAGTGTAAAAAAGCTAACAATATCGAATAAAGTCAAAAGTATTTGATAAAATTCGATAAAAACGAACCATTAATCGACAATCGATAAAAAAATGTAAAATTGAAAAAAACCCAGAAACTGAAAACACTAAGAAACCAAGAACATTGCAATAAAAAAATATAGTTGATGCAATTTCTTAAAACCGATAAACTTTATTTAATAAAACAATCGGTTAAAATAAATAGAAATCGATTACAACGCGTCAAACTCACATAATGAATATAAGACAAATGAAAGCGATTATAAGAGATACCAATTCTAAAACCCATACATAAGAAATACTTGGACTTCAATATGAAGGTAGATCCAAAGATGCAAAATAATCGATAAATTTTAAAAATTAATCTGTAACTTTTAGAAATTCGATAAGCTTTGAGCCTCGAAAAATTAAAAAAAAAAACTAAAAATCAATCAAAGCTTATAACAGACTAAAAAAGACAGAAAGTGTCTCAAAAATTCGTTAAGAGCAATCACAAAATATCATCGATACAATTCAGTAAAAATCGATAACAATTTCCCTAGATAATAATAATTAGTTTAAATCGATAAAATACAGAAATGCTACATATCGATATCCAAATGATATTCAACATCAGATTTCTGACCTAAAATAAAAATAAATATGCAAAATACAACATAGTCTGGAAAAACTCAAAAACGTGGCAACTTTTTAAAAACCATCCTCGGTGGCAACACCTTTTCCGCTAACTAACTAATTTCGCTCATAATTATTATTAATTCTTTTTTTATTTTATTCCACAACAATTCTCACGCTGTTCACATATTCTACGTTTAAGTTATGCGTTCGTATCATCAACCTAACCCGTAGTGCAACCCAAAAACGCTGCACTAAAACATTTTTTGTTTTTTCAATTTTATTTACTTTTATTATTAAATGATATTTTATTTAACTTCCATGTCCATGTAGCGCACCTCCACCGCTGTTTTTTTTTTGTTTGCCTGCTCTGACTACGTGCAACATATTTTTCCAGCCTGTGTCGTGTGTTTTTGTTATTCTACTGTTGCTGCATCAATTGCGTCATGTGCTGGTGGGCTTATGTTGAGCGGAAAAAAAGCGTCACGCTAACCTAGTTTATCACTGGCATAGTTTAATTTCTTGCTTTCATTCGTTTTATGGTCATTCACTCGGTTCGTTTACCCACCAATGGTTTGTTTTTTCTTTTTTTTTTTTGCTTTTTCTGTTCAAATGTTTTCTCTATCTTTTTTTTTTTTCGTAACATTTTTGTTTCGCATTTTTCACTCTATTTGCATTTGCTTTGTTTTTTAGCTTGCGAATGGCATGAAAAAATTGCCGTTAAATTTTGTTGCACAAAAAAGCTATCATAAAATAAATGAAATTTCACAAGCCACATTTTCTGACAAATTGCAGGTCGGACAAATAGTTTTAAATTAATACGATATGCGCTTATTTAAACAAGTTATTTTTGTTAATAAAAAAGTTTATTTGAATATAAAATAATCGAAATGAATGTTTGAAAAAATTGATAAAAATTATATTACATTCAGAGAGAAGTAAATATTTGTTTGCTCTGGAAAAAATGTTAAAAGAAAAATTTTGTAGAAGCGACGATTTATACAAAATCTTTAAAATCGATAACTTAGGGACCGTTTGAAAAGTTCATGGAATCACCAAATAGCATCATTTATGTCAAAAGTTAATAGTTAACGGTTTTATTGATATCTATTTGGTGTCTAGATATTGTGCTACATGCTTAGTGTTTCCACTGATGTGTTTTTACAAAGCTGCCACCTTTTTCAAATTTTTAACTAATTAAGTAAAGTGCCTAAGCCATTATGTACTTTAAACTTTGCTTATTATATTACAGAAAAAAATATTTAAAAAAAATGTATTTACCAGTACTGGCATCATCTAGGGTTGCCACCTTGTGCTGATATACTTTTTTTTTTTTTAGATTAAAAAATGTGGGATTTGTCAGTATGATAAACAAACCATTTTTTTTTTAATATTTATTTGTGTTGGTTGCCACCTATCTTAAACCTGAAAAAAGTGATTTCAACAAAGATATTTATAATCACTTTTTTTAAAATATTTCTTTGTGTTGCCGTTCGGGATCTTTTAAAATTAAATGAAAATTAAAAAAAATGATTTCCAGACAGATATTTATACTCAGGTTTTGCAATATTTTTCTTTGTTGTCAATAAAAATTTTTTAAACGGTGATGCCATCTGCCGTTTTTGGAGCTTTTTTTATATAGTTTCGAGATCAGATTAATTTCGGGAATTCTTTGCCCTAATATTTCAGATCATTTCGGAATTAACTTCTTAACTTTTTCGAGATCATTTCGGGACTTTTCCAGGACCGCTTCGAAATTGATTTCCGAATTTTTTGGGATCATTTCGGACTTTTGTCGGTATCATTTCGGGAACGTTTAGGTATTATGAAATTATACCCAAGTAATACTGAAAAGTTTCGAAAACGATCCCGAAATCGTTGCATAAAAGTGCCGAAAACTATGGAAAAAGTTCTTTCAAGTGACCGAGACCAGCTGTTCACATTAGAGGAAATTTATAATCCGTATAATAAACACCAAATTCAGAAACAATTAATTACGAGTGCTGGTAAAAGGAAAACCAAAAAACTTTAAATTAAACCTTTTGTCACAGCTAAACAGATTCATAAAGCGCTCACGGCTTGTTGTTTTTTTTTTTCTTCAGAATATAATTAACATAATTTCTCAAAAGCATAATAAACAAACTGACACTCATAAACTTATCATAAATATTTTATGATGCTCCTCATTGCAGCAAGAAGCAGCAAGACAAAGACGCTCAAATGTATACAATTATGTTTGAATAATTACTATACTAATTGGCATTGTAAAGGATAAACCACAATCATTTGTTAATAATGGTTGCGGGCAGTTTCGCTTTCGTTTCAACTTTGGCTTGACTTCACCTAACCCCCAACCAACTGACACATGCCTGACCTAATAATATTATTCGTATTAGCAAATGGCTGCAGGGCTTTAAAGCGACTTTAATAAATGTTCAGTTCATTTTCAAAAACGAGAAAGAACAAGAAATATATTAAGGTCCTTTATGGGTTTTTTGTATAGAAAAACTCATCTACATAATTATGCAAATGAAAGCAATAAGAAATAAAATTATAAACATACATATGTATGTATGTATATATGTATGAAATATGAACGCCTGCGGGCAAAAAGGATAACATTTGAGTAAAATAAATGAGTGTAGATTGTTAAATGTTGTGAAAGTGGAATGTGAAAGCGTACATACGTATGTATGTTTGTACAACTGAAATGATAAGCAAGTGAAGGTGACATGATTCTTGATAAATTTGTAAAATATGTATGAGTTTGAGTGCAAAATGTGTGGCATGTCATGAGAAGGTCATATGCAAATGTGAGCATAAATCTGTGTCGTTTATTTCGCTTTTAGAAAGTTCTGAGTATTTAGCACTGCCTTAGAAAGACTTTTTGTTAAGTGGTTTAGAAGGTATTTAAATTAAAAAAAAAAAAAATGTCAGAAATTCAGTGTAATCAAGACTTTAATTTTAAGGTAGAGAGGAGTAATAAGAAAATGATGGTAAAAAATTCTTTGAGCGCCTATCTGGTGTGGTTGGCTTGAAAACTCGCTTGAAGAGAAAATTGACTGCCACACTCACTGAGCATACAAATGCAATTAATATTCTTTTTACCTGTTTGTATTGTTACAAGTTCGAAATAAATGAAATCAGTGATTTTCAGTAAAATCATAATCAATAATGCAAACGAACGAAAATGTGACAGCATTAGGGTGTTTCACATTTTGGTGAATTTTTTCTCTCAACAAAGTAACTAAAAATTAAACTAACTTTAGAAGAAAAAAAAATTTTAAACAAAAAGTAGGAAAACGAAAAAAATTATAAGTGCTTTAGAATTTCAGTTTTCAGTATAACTTTTAATTTTGAAAAATTTCTCGAAATTTTATTTTTTCTTTTTTGAAAAATTCTTTAAAAATACGGAGAAATCACATTTTTCGCATGAAAAACGAAGAAAAACTTAAAGGTCCAGAACTTCGATTTTCGATATAAATTTGGAATTTCGAAAAATTTTTCAATAATTTTTTTTTTTTTTAAATTGGTTGAAAATACGAAAAAATCTAATTTGGCCCAAGGAAAACGAAAAAAAACTAAATGCTTCAAAATTTCCATTTTCCAATTGGAATTTCAAAAAATTTCTCAAGCAAATTTTTGTTTGAAAAATTGACTCGAAATGGGTACGGAAAAATTAGATTTGGCCCAGGGAAAACGAAGCAAAGAATTTCGACTTTCAATATAAATTTGGAATTTCGAAAAAATTTTCAATATTTTTTTTTTTTTTTTTTGAAACGGAAAAATCAACGTTTACCCATGGAAAACGATTGAAATTCTAAGTGCTTCATATCTAAGATTTTAAATATAAGTATGAAATCTCCAAAAATCGAAATAAAAAATATATTTTTACTCAAAACAGGGACACAAAAATTTAACTCAATAATAAAACACTCTAATGTACCGAGGTCAACAAGAATTTAAATTTTTAATTTAAAAATTCGTAAAAATGTTTAATATGCAAACATAAAAGATGAATGTGCATTTATGTTAAAACTACAATTTACTACTATTTTCATTGCATATAATTTTTAGTAGTATCTTTTTTTTTTTGTGTTTATTTCTTTTCTTTGGAAATTTCATTCAAAACTGCGCATTCACAATTTGCCACTTTCATTTAGACGCCTTTAGGTGAAAATTTCAATTAAATACAACTTTTTCATCTTATTTTTATAAGTAGTTTATTTGTTTAAATAAATTCAATTTTATTTTGCTAAAAAATTCCATCACTTTGCTTGGTTTAACTCAATAGGTTTTTGGCGCAGATTTCCAAAACGAATCAAAACCAAATAGAAAAACTGATTCATTGAAGCTGCGAATCTCACCAATACACACGCGCGTATTTATTTTTGATTTCGTGCTTTGTTTTTGTGTGAGTTTTAACTATGCATAGCTATTATATAGTTGTTGTTTCAATTATTTAAGAGAGCACTTTATATACATAGTTTTCGGCACTCAACTGCAATTTAGTACATACATAGTTTGTATTTATTTTTATATTTTAATTTATTTCGCAAAAATAATAGCACTTAAATGTTATTAAACATTTTAAATATTGAAACCACAACAATGAAAATGGAAAATAAAAACAATTTCAAAATATATTACAATTAAATCCATTTAACACATAAAAATCAACAAATCCAATTGGCTTTGCGGAAGCCGCAGATTAATTGCGATTTTGTTAATATTACGGTTTACGCTTGTTTCCCATTCAGGTGAGGGGGGACTGAAAAAGGTTCGTTGACTTGAAAAAAGGAAGTCTGTGTATTATGAATATTGAATAAAATGCATTTTTATTGAAGTAATTTGAGCGAAATGAATTTAGAATTGGAATTTCAAAAAATTTCGCCATAATTTTTTTTTTAAATGATTCAAAATATAGAAAACCAAATTTGACTAATTGAAAACAAAAAAAACACTACGTGCCTCAGAATCCTCAGAATTTCGATTTTCTATATAAACTTGAAATTTAAAATTTTCTCAAATAAATTTTTTTTTGTAAATGGTTCTAAATATGGAAAAATTAAATTTGACCCATTGAAAACGAGAAAAAAAATAAGTGTCTCAGAATTTCGATCTGAGTATAAATTGGAATTTTGAAAAATTTCTTAATATGTAAATTTTTTTTAATTGGTTCAAAATACGGACATATTAAATTTGACCCACGAAAACGAAAAGAATTCTAATTTCTTTAGAATTACGATTTTTAATACAAATTGGAGCTTTGAAAAAATTTTCAAAAAAATTTTCAAAATGCGGAAAAATCAAATTTCACCAAGGAAAACTAAATAAATTTCAAGTGTCTCAGAATTTCGATTTTGAATGTAAATATGAAATTTCGAAAAATTGAAATAAAAATCCAGATTTTTAATTAAGAAAAGGGCACAAAAAAATGCAGCTCTAATTTTGAATTTTTTCTAATGTGTTCTTCACCCATGTATTGCCAGAGGTTTTCCTTGAAATATAGACTAAAATTCTAATTTACTGTATTATAATTTTTGTATTGTATGGGATAATAGGCAATTTCTAAGCATCAAAAGTCCAGTTTTGTTGAACTTTTGTTAGTCCAACGCATACAAAGTTTTAATTCAACATTCAGAGTTCAAGCTATTTATTTGTCAAGCAATCGTTAATCTGACAAAATTAATCAATTTTAGCAATTCAACATTGACAATTTGTTTAATATTTTTTATTTATGCGCATACGCAATCCATTAAAGTGACTCAAATTGCTCTTTATGCCGATAAATAACAGAGACAACACTTTACTAGTCTGATATCTCAGTAGTTGATCTACAGTCGTATCTCTTTATATGGTAGTATATTTATCTTCCACGGCACAAGTTACTCACGAAACTCATATTAAATACAAAATATATTTTTAGAGCAACACAACCAACAATTCTCGCAACCTTGAAACCCAAAAATAAAATAAACAACAATAGAAAAACATCCTCATAACGTCAAACGTAAATGACTCTCCAACGTGTGGCAGGTAGTATGTACAGTTTCTTTGGGCTTTTATGAGTGATGTGTGAACGCTTGGCTACGTTGGAAAAGCCAAATATAGCTGCTGGCGCGTGTGAGTAATTTTCACAGAGTTGCAATGGCGAACCCGTGGGGGACCAACTTTCACGAGGTGAGACTAATATTTGGCTCTCAAAGTGTCCATTGCTTTCCAAACTTTCAACCTCATTGCTTTCCAAACTTTCAACATTTAATTGTGTGTCAATTTCAAAATCCGGTACAGATAAAATAGGCATCACGATCTTTTATTGACACTAACTAGCACTTTATTTGACAGATAAGTGAACGATTTCTGGCTAGACAAACGACAAAACGATTTAAACTGCCAAGGATGTGAGGTTGGAAACAAATTTTGGAGTATAACTTGCTCTTAGAATAGAAGATAAGTCAGTTATAAATTCTTACAGGGCATTTCAGCATCTTTATACAAATGTTTTAACGTGTACATTAGACTGAGCAAAAAAAAAAATATTGTGTATACATATGTGTATACCGCATCTTGTATCCACATCCACATCCACATACATACTTATTCATAAGTTTTGCGTATTTACTTTCACAGCTATCTATGCTAAGCTCACACAATGCGCGTTGAAATTTCCAAGGTAAAATTGTCCTCGAGAGCTATGTACGTAGTGATAGCAAAATAACAGCTACATACATGCAAAAGTACATACAAACAACAACAACTATCAAGTGCTACCAACACTTGTGTAAGTTTTTGAAATGTTCATCACTCGAGATGGTAGAAAGATGACAACAATACTTTGTCAACTACTTTTTACACCTGTGCATGGATGACGAATAGCAACAACAACAAATGAAAATTGTTATTAAGATAAATGTAATAACAAAAAAAAACATATTTTTTAACAACAACTGCAGGAGGAAGTGTTGTAAAGAATGTGATATTTTCCACTGCTATAAATGGCTAACAAGCTAATCTAACTTTTATAGTTGAAGCGAAGAGAGAGGTAAAAAATAAATTAAATATACACTGAGATAAACGATTTCTCTGAAAAACTTACACTATGAAATTGTACGCATCTACTGAAATTTAAAAAAAACTCTTTATATTTTTATTTTTATATTCCATATCTACCAAAAAAAGTCTTCAGTGATGAAAATTGAGTAATTTTTTCTTTAACTAATGTAATCGACTATAAAGCTAAAAAAAGTTAAAATAATTTTTTTGGAAAGAATTCAAAAATTTATATTAAAAAAAAAACATTTTTAAATAAGAATAATTTTTTGTAGAAAAAGTTAAAAAAATTTATATTTAAGAAAAAGTTATAAAAAACGCCATTTTGATATGTCAGCGGAATAAGATAAAAAATAGAGAGTACAAAACTAACTAAACAGGCTGTTTTTTAAATGACAATTAATTGTTCATATACCAACCAAACTTTTAAATATGCTCGCTGAAATCTATTAAAATTTACTCTTTAACAGGTGGCATTAAAAAAATAATTTTAATTTAAGACTTTAATAAAATAATTTTTCAAAAGGTGGCAACTTTAATTATAAAATCTTAACATTTTATTTCTTATCTGCGGATAATCGAACAAATTATGGAGACATAAAAAACTTAAGAAAATAATTTTATGATACGTGGCAATGGTGGGCCCTCAGCGCATATGAGTGGCATATAAAGTTAATGACTCTGGCAGCCACATTTGAAGACAAAGAAAGTAAATGCAACTGTATCCATGATACTTTCTCATATAAAATGTCGCATATATAAATTATGTACATACATATGTTAGCACAAGCATAAGCATAGCATATATGCGGTTTCCCTACACTTCATTGCACTTGAAAGAAATGACAGAGTCAAGTGCCAATTTATCACGTTTTCAGGAAGAGAAAAAATGGAGCCAACTTCTGCAAAAGTGCATGGCAGCAATAACCTCAAGCAGCGAAGATGATAGAATGCATTTTATATGTAAAAGTTTATGGGCATGGAAAATGATGTGTGCCTATACATATGAATGCAAGGAAATGCTATTACATATATTCATTCAAAATTTAAAAAATGTAACATTAAGTAAAACGACTAAAATTAACAAAAGTTATTTAAAAATAAAACCAAATAGGATAAAGTGAATATAAAATACATCAAATAGAATAAAATAAACTAAAATAAAATGATATAAAATAAAATAAAATAAAATAAAATACAATTAAATTAAATTAAATTAAATTATTATTAAATTAAATTAAATTAAATTAAATGAAATAAAATTAAATTAAATTAAATTAAATTAAATTAAATTAAATTAAATAAAATACAATTAAATTAAATTAAATTAAATTAAATTAAATTAAATTAAATTAAATTAAATTAAATTAAATTAAATTAAATTAAGTTAAATTAAATTAAATTAAATTAAATTAAATTAAATTAAATTAAATTAAATTAAATTAAATTAAATTAAATTAAATTAAATTAAATTAAATTAAATTAACTAAACTACAATAAATTATATTAAATGAGGTATGGTTAAACTTAATTAGATTTAAATTAAATTAAATTAGTTGAATTAAATTAAATTAAATTAAATTAAATTAAATTAAATTAAATTAAATTAAATTAAATTAAATTAAATAAAATTAAATTAAATTAAATTAAATTAGATTAAATTACAATAAATTAAATTAAAATAAATTATATTAAATTAAGTTCAATCAAAACAAAAATAAAATAAAAACTTGATAATAACAACGAATAACAATGAATTTGAATTATAAGAAAATTATGATTTTACTGCATTGCTTTTTCCTATCCAACCCGATCGTAAATAAATTCATATTGCGTTTAATTTATTTGCTTATTTACTTTCGACTGTTTTGTCATTCGACACATTTATGCTTAAGCCTCAAATGATTCAATGATTTATGAAATTTTATGGAATATTTATGCAGATTTTCGCGCATAACACACACGAGCGGGTGCTATAAATTTGCATAATAGCAAAATAACACAAATACAAAAGATGCCAAACAATACATGCATGTATGTATGTATCTATAGCACAAACACATATTAATCAATAAGATTGGCTTTAAAAAATGTTCACTTCGTTTAAAGCTTATTTCAGCTGATCAAAGGGCTTATAAAAAGAGGCAAAACTTGTATTTTCCAACAGCTAATTTTCTTCTTTATTCTTTTAAAATCTTTACTCTAATGTCGAGAAAGAATTCAAATTAAATGTTGTTGCTTTTTCTAATATCCCCAAACTCATGTTCCTCTCACTTGGTTCGCTGACACCCGCTTAGTCCTCTTCCTTTAAGTATCCTCAAGGGAATAATTCTCCAGTACCCATTACCATTCACTGTAAGGTGTTTCAGGGTATCTGAAGTTGGACTCTATTATAGTTCGCACTCCTTTTAGTAGGCCATACATCACTGTCGGCGGGCATGGACGTATTCGCATTGAGCTCTGTTGCTAATGCTTTCAATGCATTTTGCGCTGTTTTCCTACCATTCATTCTTTTTTTTTTTTTTTTTTGGTTACTCATTCATGTATGTTTAATTATCATTTATTTTCTTCCACATCGTCACTTCCTTTAACTACTTTTGCGCAGCGAGCAGTCCACCTACTTGCGCCGATGTACGTTTGCGTAAGAGCTAATGCAAATGATGAATGACATTTTGTTTTCCATGTATGTATTTGTTCTACCGACATCCAACTTCCACAGCTCCACCATCTATTCGCTGACAGTCGCTTTAATCGTTGCCCACAAATGCCCACTTGACAAGTCACTCCCTCTCTTCTGTTGTGCTTTGCTGAATGTTTTGTCTATTTCGTGGGCGCCTATTCGTAGCTTCGTTCATGTGTCATCTCAGTAAGCTTTTCTGTTTTATGAGGGGGAAAAGCGAATCTTTGCTTCATCGTCCATTTGGTAGTGACACCTTTTGTTATTGCTGTTTTGTTGCTCGTTGTTCTTTCTCCACCATTCACCCACCAGCACGTTAGTACATAAAATTCATTCAACATATTTGAGTTGATTGTTCCAAAGTCGGGTGAATTATGTGCGTGAATGTGTCTATTTACGAAAGTGGCAAAGTGTCAAAGTAAGCTTGAACTACATGTTATATAGGCACCCAGATCGATGCGCCTCAGGCACATACACCGAGCAATTTTCATACGAGTGTTCGAGTATTTTTGGAATGTGCTTGATTGTATAAGATCTTTTGAGACTTAGCCCAACGAAGTATAAGTGTAGGACTCTTCCGGGAACTCTGCTTCTGGCGAAGGGTAGGAGAGTCTTCGGTGTAACCGAGAATTATGCGGACTAAATTCATTTTTGGAAGTAGAATAGCTACAAGTATTTGAAAACTGGGAACTTTGAGTTCCAATATGGGTGGTGCTACGCTCACTCCGAATATATTTTCAATTTGCTACATCAAGTCTATAATCGAAAATTTCGTGCACCATAATTATTCTGATACATGAAAATAAAATAAAATAAAGTGAAATAAAATTAAAAAAATTAACTTCAAGTCTACGACCTCCGGTTCCATGCTAACGAGGCATTTGTGATTTTCCATGTGTCTCCCTATTTAATTGCTCACTGGGTCGATTAACTAGCAATCCATTGTAGGCTTGTTTTAACTATTTGCTCATCTACTAAATGCCCGTGTACTTGGGATTTCACCCCGTCAGACACTCTTAGTTGCTATGTTTCTGGTACTTAATACTACCTAGCACTCCACTCTTTCTACTTGTAGGTTACTATGTTTGTTAGATATCAACATATTTCTGCAAGTGCGATTTCAATTGTCATTGTTTGTGTTGTTGTTATTATAGCAATTGCTACTGTTGCTGGTGTCAACAAAAATTCGTAACAACAAAAAGCGACATGTGAACTTAATCTGCTTCATTGGGACTTTTCAACGTACAACTCGCATTGTTTTTATGCTCTCCACTCAATGTGTACTCAAAGTAGTCATTTTTTGTTGTTGTTCTATTTATGCTGCATTGTTGTTTACTGTTTAGCTGATAGTAGTATTTGCTCGATAGCTGTCGTTGATGTATATGCTGCATGTTAGGGATGTGAATTTCTAGATACTGTGATCCAGTAGTATTTTGCGGGATGTCTTTCATAGGATCTCGCGATTTTCGGGATTATAAATATGTTAATAAAATCTATAGATTTCTAATTTAATTTTTAAAATTATTGTTTTTGTTATGTTAAATAATTTATTAAATCATTTCTTTACTTTTTTCAACCTAAAATGTGAAAGCAAAGTGCCCAATATTGTAAAATCAGATACCGAAAATCTTGTTATTAATAAAATTCAAAAAAATTGGCAACACCACAGCGTGCATGTAGTGTTTTGAGAATGTTTTCCACTACACAACAGAGCATACTTAGCATAGCCGAACATAGCAAAACAGCATGGACATGTGCTTACTTACAAGTTGTTTATGTTCTGTAGTTCTTCATTCATTTTTGTTGGAATATTTGGTACTAGTTATTTATGCTGTGTTGTTGTTGTTGCATTGTTGCTAGAGTAAAATCATGGTAAACATAGAAAATATGTAAAGTGCGTAAACGACAGTTCAAATTGCCTCGACGCGTTGTTAATTGGCAAAGGTCAGATTCATGTGCGATCCCATCGGGGGTTGTGAAGTGTGCGTTTAAGCAAAAGTTGAAATTACATATTTCTAAGTTCAAAGAATTTGTGGAGGCAAAATAACTTGTGAAAAATATGTACATATCTAAATAGTTATCATTAAATTTTAAAATTAAAAAAGACTTTGTACAGAACATTATTTCCAAAATTAGTAATTACGGTTGTTTGGAAGAAGAAATTGTTTGTACTTTCAAAAAAAAAAAAATTTTAGTTAAATTTGTGTTTTGTAAATTTTAGTTTGTAATTTGTAAGTGGTAATTTGTAATTTCTAATTTGTAATTTTTAATTTTTAATTTTTAATTTGTAATTTGTAACTTATAATTTGTAATTTGTAATTTGTAATTTGTAATTTGTAATTTGTAATTTGTAATTTGTAATTTGTAATTTGTAATTTGTAATTTGTAATTTGTAATTTGTAATTTGTAATTTGTTATTTGCAATTTTTAATTTGTAATTTGTAATTCGTAATTTGTAATTTGTAATTTGTAATTTGTAATTTGTAATTTGTAATTTGTAATTTGTAATTTGTAATTTGTTATTTGTAATATTTTATATTTTTTATTTGTTATTTGTAATTCTTAATTTGTAATTTGCAATTCACAGTCTAATGTGTGTTATCATTCGATTAATTGCGAAAATATTCTCTCAAATAATGTGAACTCGATTTGATTTAATCGTTTTTTTACAAAAAAAAAATACTCTATTAATTTGATTAATCGTGTCATCTTTAATGGGTGTAAGTCAATAGAGCAACCTCGCTCTGACCAATCTATTGCCACACCAGCTCCATAGCAAAGGGGGAGCCTAGTTAATGCTGGCTACATGTTCAGCAGTTAAACGCCTAATTTATCAATCTACATAAGAGTAAATGCCTTAATTATATCAGTGCGTACATATGTATGTTTATAACAAGCTTTCAAAGGCTTCGTATGTATGTGCTGCATGAGTACTTTGTTGTTAAGTTCACGCTCTACTCAATTTATTGGTGTACTTCAATTTGTTTTTTTTTTATGTTGTTGTTTGCGCTTAAATTGTTATGTCTTGATCACCCTAGTGATAAATGATTTTATTTATGTTATCTATTGCAACATTGTGACCTTCAACCTTTTAATATATGTATGTATGTGTAATTCAATTTAATTCACAACAAGAATTTTTCTGGTATCCAATTTGATAGTTTGAAAAGATTGAACTGTAACATTGAGTCATGACCATATGTTTGGATGTGTTGTAACCCATTTATTTTGTAATAAATTATTTGAAAATTTTTTTTACAGTAAATCTATGTATATAGTAAGAGCAGTTTTGTCTCAATTAGCGAACAAATAATTGTGAGTTAAAAAGCTGTGTTTTGTGATGGAACCGAAATTTAAGCTTTAATTGGCTCCTCTAAAGTTTAGTTGTACACGAATTAATATTCAATATGTTCTTCGCATTTTTATATGTACACATACAGATTTTCCCTACTGGATTTCTGACAACAGCGGCGGTTCCAGAAACCCCTCCCCCCCCCCTCGAAATCAAAAAAGTCATATTTTTCAAAAACTGTGGATAAAAGATATCCTCGATATTTCATAGAAAGAATTTGTTTCCCCCCCTCCCCATCATGCCAAAATCCCAGACCCGCCACTGCGTAATCACACATGCTTACAAGCTATAAAATAAATATAATTTGGATGCAAGCCAAAATAACATTTGCTTAACACTTTTGGAATGTTTTATGTGTGAGAGAATCTAAAATTGGCCAACACAACAACAACAAGGCATATACGAAAAATCCAATAACAAATACAAATGCATTGTTGTAGTTATCGGAGCTGATGAATCATTATTGTTAGGCACCATCTCTTCCGCAGTAAAAGCATAAATTTCTGACACACACACACACACAAATGTACATATGAATGTGTTAATGCTGAACGGATGCAAAGCATAACGAAAAATCGCGCTACTGCAGCAATGTGAAGTTTTTGGTTATTTGACCATTTGCCAGTTAAATATGGCAAGGACCCATAACACTGACCACAAAGGCCACATCAAATGTGCAATGAACATAAAAGTAAATTTTCAAAATAGAACAAAAAAAAATATAAATAAACAAATTTATGAGTGTATATATGTGTGTGTGTGTGTGTGTGTGTGTTTGAGTGCATGCGAGGTCGTTTAAATCAGGTTTAATGAGTGAGCTGAAGAGTTTGCGAATTCAGAGAGAATAAATTAGGGTTTCAATATAATTGGTGGATTTTTGAATTGGGATTCTGCTGTCAGGGCATTCATTTGGAAATATGTACATATGTATATGTTTGTGGATAATATAATAAATTGGATAGATGAGAACATAAAAACTTATTAAACATTGGAGGTTGAGGACCCTTGCATGTCTCTCAAATGCAAAGTTGTAAAACCATTAACTATTTATTATTTTCTGCTAAAGCGATTCGATATGGATAGTAAGGCTTTCAACTAAAGTTTTGAGGCCTAGAATAATGTTTTTACAGAGTTGCCAACTATTTGAAAAATAAAATAAATGCATATAAGCATAGCAAATATATGTAGGTATCAAACGGAATGTACCTGACACATACGTCATTAAAAATATTTTCCAGTTTGGGTTGCCACCTAATTTTTTTATATTTATTTTTTACATTACCTCTATTAACTCGAAAGCTAGTTTGAATGACCTTTTGGATAAATTTGAAGCGTTTCGATACATTTCTATTGCACTGAGTTGCCATTTATTTGCCTTTTAGAAAAAAAATACATTACTTACAAAACTTTTGCAGGATTGCCACCTTTCAGAAATTTAAAAAACTCAAATTGGATAAACTAATGTGTGTATCAAACGAAGTACATTTTACACTGTGTTTCAAAAATGAAGTTTCTAGATAGGATACCACCTAGGGTTGCCACTTAATATTTTTATATTTCTTTTTTACATAACCGCTATTATCTTAGAAACTACTTTTAATGAACTTTTGGATGAATTTCAAGTTTTAATATAAATTTCCAGTTTTCCTTTTTAAGCGTTGCCAGCTTAAATGTTTTTCTAGTGTTTCCATCTATTTGCTATTTAAAAAATCAAGCCTGATATGTCCAACGCAAGTCAGTGACATTAATTCCATTTATAAAACCAATTCATTCGCATGCCTTATTAATTTCCTTAAGAAAACAAAAAGAAATTGGTAATTCACTTTTACAGGGAGAATTTATTTTGTATTTCCAAAATAAACATCATTGACATTAATTCTCTTAGCATTTTTAAATGTGAATTAATGTCAATGACATTTCCAAGTTATGAAGTTGCATTACTACTGAACCGAACTTCCGAGCCTTGCTATTCCTTAAAATTTGTTTTCAATAAAACAAATATTCCTACAACTTATTCTTCTTCTTTTAAATAAAACAGAACTTTCTTAGCTTGATTTTTTGTGAACTCTCATTTTCATTTTATGATAAACTTTCTGTGAGTGTCCTGCTTCACAGTACGTAATCTGATAGCTGAGGGTAATTGAGGACAATACGCAATAGACATGAAATGGTCTGGATATTTGAGTGTTTATATGTATTATTTACATATGTATGTATGTATGCAGGAATGTTGTTCGATGTAGGAGTGAAATTCCAGAAATGTAAACGGACTTGGAGAAAGTTAAAAAGATGTTATATTTGGCGTTTTCAGTTGTCCAGCTTTGTACGGCTATAAACAAAGGCCATCCCACCATTCGCATTAGCTATGTATGCTTGTAGCATACATACATATGAAAGTAGAACGGCTCATATTTCAATTTAATTGCTAAGCATTATGTACTTTCTCTTTCCTTTATTATTCCTTATGTTCTTTTTTTGTTTTGCGTATTTAAGGAAATGCAGAGAAACGACCTAAAAAAACATATATACTCTAACATATGTATCTCTTTTTATGTATTTTTAAGGGAATATCGTTCGCATTTATAGCAACAACAAAATAACATAAACAAAAATTCAAAATGTCTCTCCCCATTAATTACTCCATTAAGTCAAATGCAGTCACCACAGCACATTGCACTGTCACTGCTAAGTAGAGTCCGTTCAACGCTGAAAGCACTCACTCACCCAGTTGAGTAAACACTCAGTCATACTTGTACTCTCATAAATGTAATACAATACACTAACCAAAGTACTCTATAAGCTATTATGCTGTTTATGACAAAGTGCGTATATCTCCAAACAATGGTGCGCAAAAAAGTGCATGCAAAAATAATTAATAATATGCATAGCTCCATGAATATGCAACTCGATTTTCATTCTACAATTCTTATTTACAACTAGACAACCCCGTTACTCTGCGCTGCGTCTCAGAACTTGTGATAGCCTCAGTTCGTTGTAATCGTTATATCTCCGAAACCAATTGAGATGTGGAACTTCATCATATCCCTTATTGCAGCACTCGTTAGGACCTATCGTTTGATACCCATATTGTAGTAACACATTTTGGGTCACCCTTCTCAAAATATTTGTCGATAACTCCGAAACCGGATTCAAGTAATATATTCATATATACATATGTAATTGACGTCGAGTAATGCAACGGAAGTTCTATTCAGTCGTTAGAAAGCAAGGAACACTATACAAAAAAAATTTTTCTTTTTAAGTATTATAAAAATGTTATACTATCCGGAAAGCAATTATGAAAGGACTCTGATAAGTACGAAAACCAATCCCGAAATGATGCCGAAGTTTTCTTGAACTGCTTCCTAAATAGTCCTAAAGTGATTCCGGAATAGCCTGAATAAAACCAAGTGCACTAATAAGATACTCGTACATATTTGCTTAGAATCCAAACAAGAGCATTTCACGAAAGTCTATGTCTGTGTAATTTGATAAACTTTCTGAAGACTCCCAACTTCAATTATTATATTGTTAGTAAATATGAGTGAGTTTAAAACTTAAGTTCTTAAATAAGTAGTGATGTTTGTTTTCTATCATGTACGTACATACATACATACAATACTTATATGTATGTTTGATGGCAATTTCCCAACTTACTAACTGAGGCACTTTTGCAGCCAATTAGTAACACAAGTTTTAATTGTTTACCACAATGCATAACTTTCATTAACATACACTCTTACAAATATACACATGAACATGCTTTTTAATTGTTACAAGAATGAGATTTACTACACATTTTAACTATTTGTTACATTAAAGCCAAAATCTTTGGTGCCGGTCATGATAATGATAATGATAGCCCCTGCGGGTTGGGGCTTAGAATATGCCCGCGGTAGGCATACCGGTCGTAAGAGGCGACCAATATGCACAAAGGTAATGATGTGCAACTCGATGGTTGATCTACGGATATGATGCCTCCCACCTCTCATTACCCATCTTCTCTTTCCTTTCGGAAGGAGGGATGACATGACCTAGAAGGTTGCACTGGTCATACCAAATCGCTCCCACGACAGTCGGGCAGTACCGCAAGGGAGTACCGGAGCGCACCGGATTCATATCCGGCCAAGGACTGTTATTTCGACAACACTCCCCAAAACCTTCGGGGAGTGATTTTGTTGTTAAAACAACAACAACAACAACATAATGATAATGATAATGGTAATGATAATGATAATGATAATGATAATGATAATGATAATGATAATGATAATGATAATGATAATGATAATGATAATGATAATGATAATGATAATGATAATGATAATGATAATGATAATGATAATGATAATGATAATGATAATGATAATGATAATGATAATGATAATGATAATGATAATGATAATGATAATGATAATGATAATGATAATGATAATGCTAATGATAATTATAATGATAATGATAATGATAATGATAATGATAATGCTAATGATAATGATAATGATAATGATAATGATAATGATAATGATAATGCTAATGATAATGATAATGATAATGATAATGATAATGATAATGATAATGATGATGATAATGATAATGATAATGATAATAATAATGATAATGATAATGATAATGATAATGATAATGATAATGATAATGATAATGATAATGATAATGATAATGATAATGATAATGATAATGATAATGATAATGATAATGATAATGATAATGATAATGATAATGATAATGATAATGATAATGATAATGGTAATGATATTGTCAACCATACTGATAACATGATAATTAATTAATTTCTAACTCATCATTATACTCGTAATGGTCTCTATTCCAGAAAATAAAAACTACAACGATGAATTTGCTGTGATATTAAATTAGGTTCGTCGCCAATTCGGTGTTGATTTATGGGTACTTATTTGTTAGTTGCTTCTTGATTACTGGTTCACATATAACAACAACAACAGTAATTAATAAAACAGCATGAAACGCCTCAATGCGCATCGCTAATGTTGCAAAAGTTGTTATTATTGTTATTGTGGTTTACGTATTTTCAATTCTTGAAATTGTTAACAATATCGCTATCGTGGTAGTTATAGAAGTATTACTACCGTTGGCAGTATTACTGAATGGACAACACTACACAAACATACATACATACATATGTATATACAAGCATTATCATATAAAGACATAATATATACATATATTTACATGTCAATCGATATGTTTTCATTATGTTTGCATATTTTGTTATTGTTATCGTTCTTTTTGTTGCTGCCATGTTTCATGTTGTTATCAGCCTTTTGCTTGATTGTGCACTGCAACCAATTCGATTACAACAGATTTACAAGCCCAACGATAGTGGCAAGCAAATCAGTTAAAACTACAAATGATAACAACAAGCACTAACAACAACAGCAATATCATGTTCTCATAAGTGCTAGGTAGCCTTGATGTATGCATCCGGTAAAGTTACAAATTACAATAACAAAAACTAAATATTTCTAAAAGCATTTGCAGCGCACAAAACGAATTTGTTAGACACTTTACGTAACATCAGTAACAACATAATGTTCGCATACAGCTATCCACTTCACAGTTGTACAGCTGTGTTCACAATAATAGTAGTGAAATTTAATTTTTCTATGAAAAATTAATCCAACATCTTTGACAAACCAAATTTAAAAAAAAAATTTTATATAAATTTTTGAAACTTTGCTAAACTTTTTGCAAACTTGGAAATTTGTTTTTATGTGATTTATCTTATAGAATTTTCTTTAATTTGAAAATGCAGCTTCTACTTATTTCTTCACATGATATCGAATTTCCTTTCAATACTTCTAAAGCAAGCATATTTAGCACTACTATTATATTGAACACAACTGTATGTAGATTTAAGTTAGTATGCAATTAAATGTGAAACAATTTTAAGACTCACAAATTGTATTTTTGGGATATTCTGTGATAGTGTTAGTGCACATTAGAGTTCATTGAAAATAATTTTTTTGTAGCAGCGTCTAGAATTTGTACTTCATTAAAAGGACAGTTCTTATTTTAATTTTTTTCAGCTGACTCACTCTACTAAAAAAAATAGTGTTATTTTTTCAAAGTTAAGAACGAAAGAGGATTACAAAAAATAAAAAACAGTTTAGTAATTTTTGAAAACTTGTGAGAAAAATTGTGAGTTCTGAAATTCTAACACTTTTAAATTTTTTCGACCCACCCTAATTTTTTTAAATCTACAGGTATATGTACATTTATATGTATATGGCATCCATACATATTCGCAAATACACAACATGAAAACCACTTGAAAGTCGGTGCATCCTTCAACTGGAATTTTGTACCTAACCCAAACACCGCAGCCGTCTGGTTTGACCGGTTTTCCTGATCAGGGTAAATACAACAACAGCAACTAGAGAATGTAGTACTTTATAACTAACACTTTCTAGCTCATCTCAAACTAGTCCGAAAAGGGGCAAATATCTACCAACAAAAGCTGGAAACATCTCAACAGAAGTTATTTTACAAATTTTATGTTTGCAGAACTAGAACGTGAACTTTTGACCGTTGCCTTTAAGCCGGCGCTAGTTTCAGAGTGGTTTAGTTCTCTTCATAATCTGACAGTTGACATTTCGCAGGGCATTTCAATTTTAAAAATACCACCTTCTTCTATAGGAAAAAAGACCAATATCTTTCTTGTTGGTTTGTCTGCTGGGGAATGCTCTGTCATACATATATTTGTTTGTAAATTTATTTTTATTTGAAATGTTATCCAAAGACTTCACTTTGTGCCAACTCTTGTGTTTCAATTAATGTTTCATGGCTTTTATCAAAACCCCGCCATCTCCATATACCTTTTCGGGATTTGATAATTTTTTTTTTTTTTTCATCGAACATCAAATGTAAATGTACGGTTACTTTGTTGTTGTTATACTGTAGTTGTTGTTGTTTATTTGTGCATTACTCAGTTATTACGAAAAGCCAATGCCACTTAACCTCAAATTGCTGTCTGTTCAGTTACTTTTGCTTTAAGTAACGCACGGTGGTCTAACGCTATTGAAAGGCAAGGACAATCAATTGAAAAAGAAAAACAAACATTTGGTTCGATATGGTTCGGTTAGTTTGTAACGGTTAATCTGGTAGTATTACAAAGCAAACACTTTTGAGTAGTTTGAAGGAAATAAAGTCAAGAAATTCGTGTTATTTCGCTTTTAACCTGTGTAGGTTTAATTAGACATTATATTAAAATTATTTTTAGGACTTTCTCCGATTAGTTTCGAATATGATTCTTGATGTGACCTTCTTAGGGACATATAAATTTTTTTTTTTGGATTTCTGGGATGCGATTTTTGTTATGGGAGAAATATCGGGATTATGTTTGAGGTTAAAAAACTATGAATTCAAAGCTCTAAGTTTTTTTAAATTAAATTTTTCTAAACAAAATTTTATTTCGTACCACCGTACTCAGCCTCTTTCTATGATATTTTATTTAGTTAATTGGAAGTAGAATTTCTCTTCTTTTTCTTGAAACACATCAAACTTTACGTTTTGGGAAAAACAAAACATTTTTAAGAATTGCAAGTCTGCATTTATTAAGCCAATAGATTCATTAATATTTTATTGACATTAGACTGGGGCAAACAAAATATTTTTTTTTATGTTGATACTTTTCTGACAGAGAGGAAATATTTTAATCTGAGCGTGTTGTTTCAAGATGAAAAAGTTAAAAAAAAAAATTTTTAATTCATATTAGGTATAAAACAAAAAAATATATTACCTACACAACTTAATGGCGAACTTACATTTTTGTTTTATTTTTATTAATTTTAAATTTTCTTAAAAATTTTAAGTAGTTTTCTTCTTCGAAAGTGCAAAAATTTCAAATTTTCTATAGTTAGAAATTTAAATTGGGTTTTTTTTTTTCAAAATATTTTTTACCCCTTTGAAAGTGCAACAATCGAAAATTTCCTACAATCAGAAATTTAAACTTGTTTGACATATTGTTCTTAAAATATTTGTATACCTTTAAGTGGATACTTAAAAAGTGCAAAATTCTAAAATTTTCTAAAAATAAAGATTTAAAATTTTCTAAAATTAGAAATTAAATTTTTTTTTTATTTTTCTTTAAATTTTTTTATATGTTCCAGTATCGCCTTCAGTAGTGCAAAAACCTAAAATGTTCTAAAATTAGAAATTCAAATTTTTTTTTAAATAATTTTTAATGCTTTTAAAATCCCCTTTAAATGTACAAAAATCTTAATAAAAATTAAAATTAAAAATTATTTTTTTTTTTTTTATTTTCAGACAAAAAATTTTGTTTGAAAGTGCACAACTTTTGAATGTGTCTTTGTTTGGCTCAGTCTAACGTATGCATACAATTTTGATCATGTCCAGCCTTTCCGTTTCAGTAAAATTTATTTACTGACTTTATTTCAAGTAGATGTTTTTAATTGTATTAAACTGTAGAGTACAATTTAAACATGCTTTGAATTATTTGAAATTCTTGTGTTTTACATATTTTCGTAGCGTTTTAGATATGCAGTTTTGTAGCTCAATAGAGTTTATTTATTTATTTATTTATTTATTACTTTCTTACAGACTAGTGGGTACAAAACTGCATTACATTAATATTAGCACATATACATACATACACACATTTATTACAAAGCAAAATACAGAAGATTTAAAAAAAAACTTGTTTTGACAGATTGAAATCAATAACGATACATTGTGAAAAAATATTGAATTCACTCATTTTCCATAGTATGGAAATATTCACCATTTTTATGCAGTGACTGCTCATATTTTGATTGAAGAAATTTCGATAGTTTTTCCAAAGGAGAAGTGGCATTTAAAAAAAATTAGTAGCCTTTTGTTCCTTTATTCAAGTTGAGCTTTGTTCCTTTATAAAGATTTTGAACTCACCTCAAAACACTTTGATATTGGAGAAAATAATTATTCCATTTGTAGATATTTAAAATAAATTCATTCCATTGTAAATTATTTACATCTTAATTAATAACATCTTGCACACTTTTGAATACTTTGTTCATATACAAGTCACGTGCCATTTTTTAAAACAAGCCATTCAATAAGTTTCTGTCAAAAGAAATGTAAATTTCTATTTCCGTCTTAAATTAAACACTTTTAGCTAAAAAAAAAAAAAAAAAAACACAAGAAAAAAGTAAACATCAAACCGCAAGCCATAAAAGGTGAAAACAAAATTGTTTTATGCATAGTTTAGTTTACAAAAGTTACCAACCAACACAAATAAATAACAAAAATCCGAACGATATAGGTAGAACCCTAGCAAAAACAGATTTAAAACAAAAAATACGAAATAAAAACCAGAAGCAGACAGATGATAATGGGAGCAATGGCGACACAATGCGTGTCATCGGCATGTCCATGAAACGTCACAAAATGCAGAAACAAAAATCTTACATATTTAACTACCAATAGGGATGTAGGTAAGTGTGTATAAGAGAGGGCGCTAGTTTAAAGCTGGTTTTGTTTTCTTCTCTTTGATTTTGGCGAAGGTACATATATAAGTTTGTATATATGGGTAGACGTATTTATTTGTTGACAGTGATGCACACCGATGCGCACCAAAGCAACGGTAAGAAAGATGGTAATTTCAAGGGAAATTTTAAATGTGTAAAAGTAGCAAATATTTTGAAAATTTCAAAAAATCATTTTCAGTGACACTACTTCGAGAATTTACTCAGTAAGGGATAAACAGCTGATTGTTACCTACAAAAACTAGAACAAATTGTCAAACTTTGAGTTATTACAAATTCCTGTTCACCTGAAACTTTTCAAGTTTCGGATTTAAATTCTTTATTTTTTAATTGATTTCCAATTGAGGTTGAATTTTTTTCGCACAGTTTTAATAACAGTTTGCAAAGCATTGGTTTTCACTTGAGAGTACATTTTGCAATTTTTACGTATGGCAACACTTCACCACATTTCATATATTATACTCCGCATTGTGTTCTAATGATTAGTAAAGTGTCTACAAAATAGTAGAAATTACTTTCAGCTGCCGTCGTCTGCCCTCTGCAACTCTGTTTCAAATATAATATTTTCATATTGTAGATACTAGACCAAGCAATTGATTAGTTTGGCTAAAAACTTTAAATTGAACGTCCAAAAAAGCTCTAAATATATACTCAAAATAATATTTTCGCTTTGGCGCGTAAATGATATGGGCTGGTTTTGCGCTTATTTATGTATGTACATACCTGTTATGGCAGCTAAATTTAGTAATAATCCAATTAGTTGCTTCATTGTCGCCAGTGTTGTTGTTTGTTTTTTTGCCTGTTGGGGTTGTTGTCGTCGGGCTTTTTATGTTTATGTTTTTGTATTTGTATTATTTTTCTTTTCTTTTTATTTTAGCGGCAGAGTTCACTTGCTAATTTTTTTTTAACAGTTGTGTTGCACCAAAAGCGATCAATACATGCGCGCGAAACAGTGTTTTTTGTCGCTCAAGAGAATTTAGCGCAATGATTCACGCTCGAATATTTGCTTATTGATATTTTTATTTATTTAATTTTTTAGTTTCATTGTATGAGCAAAAGAGTTTCTCATCGATTGATTCCCCTTTTCATAAAATAGCTTAAACAAATTTTTAATTATTTTTTTTTCTTTTAAAAAAAAATTTGGTCGTTTTTAGAAATATTATTTTGAAATTATGGGCAACAATTTTTTTTTTAATTATTTATGTTTTTAGTAGAGTCTAATTAATTAAAAACATAATAAAAAAAAAATTTTTCAAATAAAATGTAAAATATGATTTTTCAAATTCTGCGCAAATATATTTTTAAATTGTTTTGTTTCTAGTTGAGCTCAATTAGTTAAACACACAATAAAAAAAAATTAAGTAAATTAAATTTTTTGTATGTGAATTATTTTTTTTTATAATTTGATGATTTTCCACAATTTTATAATGATTATTATTAAAAAAAAACAAATTTGAATAAATTAATTACATTAAATTTTAAAATACATACATACATAGGTATTATATTTTGTTTACGTGACTCCTTTGTTTTGTTAGAGGTACGGTATACCTTGTCGTATGAGTAACTTATTTAGAGTACATATGTACATGCTTGAAAGAGTTCAAGGAATATCGAATTTTGTACAAAATCTATTATTAAACTTTGTTTCAGTTCAATATTGCGGGAAAAAAAATTAAATTTACATATTCTGAGAATTTAAAAAAACATTGAAGAATGGCTTAACTTGTTGTTTCCAATTGACGTAATTTACCGCTAAAAAATAATCGCCGATCTGCTTTGTTACGCAGCATCCGAAAATGCCTAGGCAGTTAAACGCTATTACATGATAATGATGACATCATTCCTCACGCACACACATACATACATATGTACATATGTACTCGGAATTTACATATGTATGTATGTATGTATATACATACAAAAGCAACAACAAAATGTATCCCATATTGCAATATGAACCTTGAGCAATATGACCTCAAAGAAACCATTAAATTCTTTGTAACACTTATTTAGTGATGCGCATACAAACATGCATACAGACAGACAGATAGGCAGCAATTAAACGGAATGCTCCTTTGGCTTCTGTTCTAATTAAAACGAAAGATAAATATGCAAGTGTTAATAAAAGGTATCATATAAAGACATCAACTGTTGTTGGCACCCTGTACAAGACAAAAAAAAATTATATTTTTTGGGATAAAATTTTTCCAGAACTTTAAGTTGGTCATTCAGAAATATAAAGGTGAAAATCGCTTTCAATTTCATGCAGCCATTTTGAAGTGATGCGAGTACAAACACATAAACAAACATTTCTAAAATCTGTTGTTTCAACACCCTGATGCTCTACTAATGGTTGGGTATTTTTGAAATTTGCTCAAATTGCACAAATTAACTACACTATAGAGAAAAAATTTAGCAGACAAGCTGTGTAACTTAGTATGTTAATGTAATGCATAGAAATTATTTTAAAACTTTTATTTTTTTTTAATTTTAATAAATTTAATTTTATTTAGTTTTTATTTTTTTTATTTAAAAAAGTCTATTTCCCAAACTTTTGTATATATGTATATTAAAATAACTGCAAAAATTAATGCATTTGCATATGTATGTATGTATGTATGTGTGTGTTAATGTTTGCATGTGTGGCTGTGTGTATGTATAACGGTATCATTACAATAACTTCTCACTAAGCACTTTTCACTTTCCACTTCCTTCATCCAGCTAACCTTCAACTGTAATTTAAGTTGCCAAACATTTCTAATAATTTCGATTAACAAATTTATTCACAATATTTATTTATTAATTTTTTAAAACAATTTATGTGACCTCTCACTGCCTTTGGCTGTTTACTTGCACTAATTCCGTTGCACTGGCTAAACACAACTGACTATCTACTATCGTTGTCTATGGAATGCTGCCCACAAAGTATATTTTCATAATTTTTTCTTGTTTTCTTTTTGCTCTTTATGCCCTCAAGTCAGCTCAAGTTATTCAACGTGGCAAATATACTGACATTCTATACAACATGTATTCAATAGAATCGGTGTTTGTGTGTTAGCGTATTCCGCGTAAACTCATCAAAACACATGCATACATACACACATGCATACATCCATATGCGAGTAAAAATTAAATATGTTTGGTTGTATGTTAATAAATTTGTATGGATGTGTGTATTTGCTCTCAAACAGCATTAAATACAAACGTTGCCAATAGGCCCTTGGGGTTGTGTATTTTACTTGTGTGCTGTGTTTGTTGTTCTTCCGTTGCCGGCAAAGGTGCAGCAATATTTGAAATGACACTTTGTTGTGTCGCAGCTCTCATCCACGTTGCGTATGAGCAATGTTGCACAACACTTTTAGGCATTTCTCTTCGAGACTCGCTTCATGTAAGCAACAAGTTGTTGTTGCTGAGAGTTTAACAAGAGCGCCATAAAATGTTTGCAGGATTCATGAGTTACTTAAAACGTTGTTGAAAATATTTATTGCAGCTTGTCCTATCACGCTTTTATATCGTATAACAGTTAGTGTGTTTAAGAACCAAAGATAAGTACCAATTTTTAGCTAACAAGTTCCACTACAATTTTTATAGCATATTTTTATGCTTTCTTTCTTTCTAAGTTTCTTTTTTCTAAGTTTAGAACCAAGGTACAGGGTGCAACGTGTGAGGTAGAGAGTGTCGAATCAAAGAGAAACCAGATAAAAGAGTGAACAGATAAGTGCTTTGTATTCTTCTTCTTTCTTCTGGATTCGCTAAAAATAACATTGCATACTTACAAAGACGTGATCATGTTCCCCTGGAAAAAGCCCAGTTAACTGGAACTGCTACAATAAGGGCGTAAACATTTTTGAACTGGGATTACTGTTACTCTTTTTCTCACACCAGTGCCACCCTGTGTGCGAGACCGGCTGTTCATTTGGCAGCAAACAAAATTTCTCACTTTTTTGTTGTTATTTTCTATTAATCCAATTGCTCATTGCTCGTAATTTTTCCGTGCGTGAAAATTGTGAAAATGGTAATTCTTAAAGAAATTTTAACAGAATACAAAGAAGTCTACGAAAAGGCTATAAAATACGTAAATGAAGAAAGTAAAAATGATCCGCCAACGGATCCATTTCGGTCTCATTACATTGCACGCGATTTGCTGCTCGAATTGAAGGAAAATCTGAAAAACGCATTGGCTTCAGTGTTGGCAGAGGAGGCAGACGATGGACAAGATGATTTCACTTATACTGTATTGCAGGCATTTATATATCGTGACCTTGGGCGTATATATGTTTTCACCGAAGAAATATCAACCGGCGAACGTGTGTTGCAGGATAGTATTGAGTTGGTGGAGGCGAATAAAATGAAACCTGAGGCTATTATTCCTTATGTGGGTGCGCTCAATGAAATAGGCATAGTGCAAGCAAATCGCACTGATTACAAGGAAGCATTGGAGACTTTAAGCAAATCGGAACAAGCTTATAAAGCTTTTCTTGAGACTGGTGCTAAAGCTTTATCCATCACTGACCTTTTCGGCACACCCGATGAAATTGAAGAAGGCAAAGGACCCAAAGAGCTAGAAGGTTTGTATACGTTGTGTACTTTCTATTTGGCACAAGTCTATGGACATTTGGGTGAGCTGGAGAAGTCAGCAGAGTATTGTCATTTGACGCTACGTCGCCAACTGAGTCCCAAATCATATGAACCCATTGATTTTGCATTAAACGCTGCCACATTATCGCAGTATTTTATTGGTCATAATATGTTTAAGGAAGCGCGGCACCATTTGGCTGCCGCCACTCACATATTGGCTGAACATGAAGCGGTTATGTTGACCCCGGAGTTGACGGACCAACAAAGCGCTGATGTAAACGAAACTTTTAAGCATCGTTATGCGGATGTGGCGCGCTGCTGGGCCAAATATGGTTTGGCTCTGCTAAGTGCGTCCAAAGAACGTTTGTTCAATGATGACGATGAGCAAGTGACAAAAGGTGAGCATATTTTCCAAGTAATTTTTTTTTTTTTTTGTGTAAGAGTTGCGTCTATAAATATACAAGAATTTTTTCATTTGTCTATATTTAAAAAATATTTAGATTCTACAATGTAATTCTCTTTTCCCTTTCAGACGTCAAACGGTTGAGCGTGGATCCGAACAAGTATCGTTTTCCAGGACTTAATATAGATTTGTACGAAAATCGCGTCGCTGCCGACTACTGTTTAACTTTTGACGATGCCAAGTTGGTGTACCATTTCGTAATTGAATGGCTGGACCAGGCCAAGGAATACTATAAACCCGATATTGAAGCGACTGAGTATGCCAAAATTATTAAAGATTATGCCGAGCTCTATCAGCATATTGCATTCTTCGAAGAAGATCCCAATAATCAAGCCAAAATGCAAAAACGCCGAGCGAAATACTTTGAAGATTTACTTGAATTACTCAATCCCGTATTTTATATGGGTATTTGTCGTGAGTGCTGGTATGGCGCTGGTCTATCGTACTGTGCCATTTTAGATATAAAATTAGATGTGATGAAAGAGCGACGTACACCACAACCACAAGAACTACAAAAAATTAATCAAACCTGCCAAAAAGCAATTAAAAATTTTGAAGAATTTGTTAAATCATATATGGATAAAGATGGTGCAACAATTAAGCCAAATACCGATGCCGAAGAACAGCGTAATGTGCTCTATGCCTATTTTCATTTGGGACGCTTACATTTTAAAATGATAACTCCAGACTTAAATTTACAACTGGAGAATATGAATAATAGCCTTAAAAATTACAAACTTTTTACAGATGAATGTGCAGCGCGTAAAGATGTAGCCGAAACATTGCAGGCGGAAGTGGGCGTTTGCCGCGAAATGGTCAATTTGTTACCCTTAAAAATTACTAATATAAAGAAGCGTTTGCCAAAGTAGATGGTAGAAAATGGGTAGATAATTTCATACTTGACTAACTTATTTATTGCATTTACATTGTAGTTAAACCTCTTTTTATTTCTTTCAAATAACTATTTATGGATTAGCAAAGCGCTTTCGAAAACAAGCAAATGTGATTAATGATGTGAATGAATTGAAATTTATAGCTCAACTTATGCTTAAATATTTACATATATGTTTTATAGTGGAAAGTAATTGTTAGCTTTGCTCATCCGTTTAAGCGCTAAGGAAGGTCTTAAATATTTTACAATGGCAAGAACGCCTATTTCCGATGTGTAGTGTGTCCATCTTTGGGCTGTGTATAAATCATTCATTTATATGTATTTCCAAACCTTCCTTCTAGTCATAATCTGTCCGAAAAAAATAGAAGCAATAAAAATAATTTCACACAGGACCTATGTGCTCGACATACTTACTCTCTAACTACATTCACAGTGTATCGTTGCGGGAGATAAAAGAGGACATTCGTCGTTCAATATACCCGTGGGGCAAAGAAAACGCACTGGGTATCAGAGCTGTCATGAAATGGTTCTGTGCAATGTCAGAACATCATCTTGTGAGTGCATCTGTGATGTTAAAAGATAACGCAGTGCTTTCATTGGTAAACAAATATATTTTCTACCTTTCAAACAACAACAAAAAAATCAAATAAAATAAATGTATTGTATAAGTCGTAGTAAGCAGTTAGATTTTTGTTAGCCTTTGCAAAGCCGACATCCTGCGCGCTGGCTCCAATGAGCACTTTAATGAAGTTGCACCTATTTTCAGAGCTCTCAATTCATTATACAAATTTTCAGCTAAACGTCTAATTGGTATTCCTGTTATGCCGTCAAGTAAATTGTCGCGTGCATATTTCACCGTTTTTTCAACCAAATCATCCACATTTATACAACGAGAATCAATCTTCGGATCATCACCAAGTAGTTGCATGAGTAAACGTGTTGTTTTTTCACTTTTGAATTCTTCCAGTGGCAGCAACTCAATTAATTGTTCGAATAGGCGCAACATTACAAATTGTGTACTATTCAATAAGGACGTTGTGCGCTCACGTATATTAGTCACATTTTGATAAATGCCACTTATCAATTCTTCTGTAGTCACTTCGGACGATTGATAATCGTAGGCATTGAGTACGTCGCGAAACATTTTCGCTAAATCATCTTTAGACATATGTATGAGATATTTCTTGGGCATCATGGCCTCTAAACCTTGTGTTATATAATCTAATATGCGTTCGGTTACATTACCTTCGAAAGTGTAGGCTGCCTGTGCTAGGTAACGTGTGACCTTCTTTGCATGTTTGCGTATGTTATCGGTTGTGGTGAGTTTATGGAACCATTGTGCAAAATATTTTTGTACCACTTTCTTGATTCGTTCAATGGCAAAGTCATCGGGCTCACGACGTTGTAGAAAACTTTCGGGTGCTAAAATTTGGGAACTTCTTATGTCGGGATCTATTTCGACCACCTTGGCGAGAGTATCCTCCTTGACGACATCATGGAAGAGCTGTAGCGGTTTGGATTTCATGCGTAATGTACAAATTTCACGTTCTAAGCACTACTCAGTGCGTTGGAAATTGAAGTGCAAAAAAGTGAAGGTTATTATGAGTTCAGTATGCCATGGTAGGGTGCTAGACTGACAAGACTTTCGGTGAAATGGGGCCTAATCGAGTATTGTTGTAAAAACAAGGAAGAAAACTCTCGCCCTGAGGGCCGTAAACCAGACAAAAACACCACCGTGTGTGTCTCCTCTTGAGCAAATTATATTTCAATTATTTGACTGGACCCGACTAACAACTTACACTACTAGATAACCTAGGCTTCCGTTTGAAGTCAAACCTTCATCAGGTTTAGATTAGTTAAATATGCCACAGTGGAACAAACAAATCTTTTCTTTCCAACCCTCTGAGCTTCAGTCACGGACTTGAGATCTCACACAATAAGTCACTGAGATGTAACATCGTAGACTTTCCCCTGTAGCTTGGCCTATGTGCTGCGGACAGTGCGAGCTTCTAATAACCACAACCTTGTTGTTGTTGTTGTTGTTTTAACAACAAAATCACTCCCCGAAGGTTTTGGGGAGTGTTGTCGAAATAACAGTCCTTGGCCGGATATGAATCCGGTACGCTCCGGTACTCCCTTGCGGTACTGCCCGACTGTCGTGGGAGCGATTTGGTATGACCAGTGCAACCTTCTAGGTCATGTCATCCCTCCTTCCGAAAGGAAAGAGAAGATGGGTAATGAGAGGTGGGAGGCATCATATCCGTAGATCAACCATCGAGTTGCACATCATTACCTTTGTGCATATTGGTCGCCTCTTACGACCGGTATGCCTATCTAAGCTCCAACCCGCAGGGGCCGACAACCTTCTACATGATCGGTGATATATGGATCCCCCCCCCCTTCTATTTTCAATTAGAGTTTCTGCCTACCTCAATGGTTTGTTTTTGCTCTTTGTGAATCTGCGTTAACTTCTCCACATCTCGATCGAGATTCACTTTATGTGGTTGCATCCATTTCTCAAAGTTTGTTTCTTGACTTTTCAAAATTTTTAGTAAAAAGTTTCGTTCCTCATTTAGGACTGTTAAAATATTTAATTTATCTGCGCTAAGTTTCGTCTCGCTTATTAATTCTTCCTCGAAGCAAGCTAATTCCAACTAAAACGATTTTATATTAGCCCAAAAGAGAGAGTTCAGTGAAAAACTCCTAAAATTTTACCTTCTTGCGCTCGATTTCTTTATCGATCAGTTTAAGCTCCTCCTCAGCAGATGTTTCTAGGTCGAATACATAACGCCGCAACACCTCTTCTTCTAATTCATCCAAGTTTACAATCATACCAAATTTCTTAACCATCTCTTGCTTGATAGCCGCCTCTAACCTGTAGTGGAATTCACTAACTTATAGCGATTCGATTCGGTTAAATTTTTCGAGATTTTCATTAGCGATTCGGTCGCTTGCACTATCGAATATGCGATTCACTAACTTATCTATAACGATGCGGGCAAAGGAATTCTCATCTCGCTATATAACATACTCTATGTTCTCAAATGCCATTTTTTAATGATAATAATATGGATATAGTATTATTATTCCAATTTTTAATAAAACATTCAAATTATGTGCATTTTATTTAACGACATAGAAAACAACTGCAATTTGGGTGTCGTTTAGTTTGCGAAACAGCTGATTGCGAATAAGCGAAAATCGAGAAAAAATAGTTAGTGAATACCAAATATCGTGATAAATATCGGTATGACAAAATGTCGATTGCGAATGTCGTAATCGAAGTTAGTGAATTCCACTACTGGTGATCTCACTGCGCATAAATGAGATGTCGGTATTCATACGACGCAAATGTACCACATTGATGCGATGTTGACGGCGAGTTTCTAGCGTTTCGTCGTTTAGTTGTGCAACACGATCATTGAGCGCATTCAAACGATTCGCATCGAAGAGGATGGCACGACTTAAATCCAAATAGTCTTCGTTCTCCTTAAAGTGTTGTAATTGTTCCATCGATAGTATAACCGAGATATTGATTTTGTTCAACTCCTGCTGGCGTTTACGCTGTAAGAGGCGAGGGAAGGTGTATTTTTTCAAAAGTGCATTTAGAAGTAAGTATTCAGACTTACACGAAACACCAACAAAGTTTCTTTTTCTTGCGCATAAATCTCTTCGTGATACTTCATCTTCTTCTGCAGCTCTGCTACATCTGCGCGTCGCTCTTCAATAGACTTTTGTGTCTCTAGGAGAAGTTTTTCCAAAACATGCCGTTCGGAACGCAATTGAAAAGCCAGATCGTACGTAGTACGTTCCAGTCCAGTGGGGCAATGAGCTTCATCCAAGCGTATGGTTGTCATATCGGTTGAATCAATACTTTTAGCATCGGCATTCTCGTCTTCACTAGACGATTCGTCGCTCGATGAAGATTCCGAGGACTCTAAAGAAAAAGATTTGAGTAAAGGTAAGAGAGTTGATCCGTTGGGAACATGGAATTTCGCTCAATTCAGAAGTGGAATAATTTGAAATTTTTGTCTGCTGGCTAAAAGGAGGATCTTTCCATTTAGCAGAGAGGTTTGAGTTAAGATTAAAGGGGTTCTAAAGAGAGCGGTTTTAATTAAGTTAAGGGTTTTATTGATATTGACAGTCAGTAGACTCCGGCTGCTGACTGTGCAAATGTGTTCAAGGGCTACCAAAGCAATACTTTCCATTCTTCCCTACTATTCTTCATTCACTTACCATCATCTGCTTTCTGTCGCTTTGGTGGTCGCCATCTCTTCTTAAATATGCGTCGTAGGAAATCGAAGAACTTATGACCCTTACAAGTGGTCATAAACTTTTGCTGTACCGACAATATTTGTTCATTCAATTTTTCAATATTCTTTTTACTCTCCTCAATTTGACGATTTTTCGAATTGATCACCGATTGCATTTCGTTGCGTGTCTTCATGGCTTCGTCCGCATTGAAGAGCAATTGATTTTCGATCTCTTCACTATCACGCAATATATTCAATTCTTGATTCAATGTTATCATATAAGTCTGCATATACTCAGCTTCGTATAAAGTTCTACAACGTACTGATATCGTTTCTTCCAAATCTTTATCGAACTCCTCAACACGATTCTTTACCTTCATTACAATGCCATTCTGTTCATCTCTTAAATCGATTAACCATTGATAGCGTGCAACCGACAACCATGGCACAAAACCATCCTCAGCTCTTTCGAAAAAATCTGGTTCATTATAACGTGGATAGCTCTCGATTTCGGCTAGTATATCGCTTATTTCAGGCAATTCTTCAATTTCGAAAACATGCAAAGACTTGTATAAAGATTGTTCGGTTTTATCACGCGCCGAGGTATTCGTATGGAATAAAGTGGAACGTACGTGTGGCAAAAAATCATCAACTCTTTTCTCCAAATAGAGTATATCTTTGATTTCAATGCCACAACCCGGTTTGCACGTCTCCAACAGATTACGTTCCGGATATTCGGCATTCATATCAATCTCACGTATCGGTATCAAATATTCACGATTAGAAGCTGGCAAATATGTGTGCAATTGTTGCAAACGTTTGCGTCCCGACTCTATATACGTATATATCGCCCATTTGCGTTTACGCAATTGGAAAAGCTCCTTATTGAAACGATCCAAGATGATGTAATGTTGTTGTCTGGCATTAGCGACCTCAATGTATTTATAGGTTAGATTTTCATTGACACGTGGCTCATAATCATAACCGATTTTTAATTTATAATCGCCAAGATTTTTTTCCGCTTCAGCAATTTTCTTTTCGTCGTCGGGATGATTTTTATTCGGATCGGGTTTACGTAATTCCATACGTTCCCAATTGTACATGCGTTCAATTTCGTAACGTTGACGTGAGCGATAACGACGTAAGAGGCGTAGCATTTTCTTGCTAAAACGTGGTATGATGAACTTTGGATCGCGTCCAAAAAAGAAATTCTCTTCGCCCGGTTCGGGCATGCTGAGCTCTTTCTCATCAGCGACGATGGGTTCAATGTATCTGTGGATGGAAGTTATTTGATTAATAATGAGTCCATAAGATATTGAAATGGACATATATAATTTGTGCGTTGTGCAGTTATGCAGGCTAACTATTTTAGGGCGGTGGTGAGATCAATCGTGTTACGCGAATATATTGGAAATACGCGTAATACCTGGGCCTCCTTCGCCTGAGACATCCAGAGCTCGTCCACGCAGTGTCAGCTTGTCTACCATCCCATGATACTAGACAAGCTAATCTGTATAACGTCTGAGTTCAATTTGACTCAGAATTTGAAAAATATATAGAAGAAATGCTGATTTGAATTTCGATAAGGATGATCTGTAAGCTATTCAAGGTTAACGTATTTCTTTTTTTGTAGGGACTGTCACTTTATTCCACTACCTAGGTGAAGAACATGCCCTTTCGGTTATACGTTTCAAATATCGGCTGCCGTTTATCACATGATTTATTTGGAAACATATTCTCAAATGGAATATTCTAAAGGAGTTCGCTGAGATATTCTAAAAGCGTACTTGGGCCTTTTTCGAAAACAGGTACTTTTATCAACACTGACCCCTACATAAAGCTAACGTGCTCAAAACAAATTCAAAACTCTTACACTGTTTGTATTGGGAGTTCCATTTCCTCCTTGCTTGGTTAGCATTAAAAGTAATTTATAAAAAAATAAAAATATTTTAAAAGCTTTATTTCAGTTAAGTTAGGTACTAAAGTTCAAAATAAACGATTTTCGAAAGATACGTAAATATATCAAACACGCGCTTGTAGCTATAACCAAGCGAATACTTACCTACGCTTAGCTGCTTCGAGTCTTAAACGCTCTTCGATCTCCTCTTTGATTTGCTCAAATTCCTCACCAAGTCTTTCGGTACGAAATGAGCTCACCTTAATTTCTTTACTTCTACAATAACAAATTGAAATAACTTGAAGTAACATATCTTATTCAAATTCAAATTTAAATTGTCTACCCACCCAATACTGCTAACGGTGATTGGTACATGATCGAGTTTTTTCAAAAAATGATTAAACAATTTCGTTTTGCCCACATCTGCCACTTCGAGATCGTAAGCCAAATCATCGCGCACATCATCCAATTCCGCTTGTAACTCTTCTTTAATTTGCTTCGTAATACGTTCGTCAAGCGATAGATTACGTACCGGTATCATAAGCTCTTCATCTAAAGTCTCCATAGCCGTTTTGATGTCATCAAATTTCAATTGTAGCTCACCAATTTGTGCCAAAACCTTGCGATCGTGCGCCGCAGCTGCTTCTTCTTTACGTTTCAATTCGGCATAAATTTTCTCTTGTTCCAATGATGGATGCTCGGGATCATCAATATCGTCGGCATAAAAGTCTTTCAAATAAGCATACATGACCACATCCAAGGGACCACCAGACACCACTTTCGGTCCAAACCAATTATAACAAAATATGTTGCCATCATGTCCCACGCTAAATATATATTGACCATCGAAGCTATTCAAAATTCGTGTTATGACCCCATTGAATGAATCGTGCATAGTGAATAGACGATATTCGCTTAAATCCGTGAAATCATTTGGGTTCGTACGATTAACGCGCAATTTGCCATCCACCAAACCGAAAATGAGGAAATCTTCACTGAAAAGGAGAAAAAACTAAATTCTTAACAATATCGATTTCCGGGAATAGGAAAGCAAAATAAGAACCACTTTTGCACCCGATGAAGAACTCAATATTTGGCTACAGACACATTTACCAATCCCTTCAACTTACATGGTCAAGTAGGAATGTACTTCGCAGTCATCACCATCCGCAATAACGGTACATTTATAAGGCTCCGCATAACCAAAGAGTAACTCATAAATGTAACCGGCATCAAAGCCACCCATTGAAGCCCATAGAGTGCCATCACGAGTAAAGCGAATCCAAAGCACTGGATTTGGTACGGCTGGTATATGTAAGGGTTCCTCCTCTTCGTCGGGCTCCGAATCAGCTAAACATTGAAATCGAAAATTACATTTTAGAATTATGCCGCAAACCTATCCATACCACTTACCCAATGCCGTCTCCATATCAATTTGTAAGCCCGGATTGGCCGCTTTTAATTTCTCGACTTCTGCCATTTTGCGTTGCTTTTTCATCTCTTTACGTCGCTTAATCTTTTCACGTCTTTGATCACGCCGTATGCGACTCTTGACCGATACAAAACGCGTTGCTCTCAATCTATTCTTATCCGTAATATTGTAAGAGAGATAGGTTTGCTCATCTGTAACGCGCCCAGGTATTTGATATTCATAAACCTCGCCAGTTTTACAACCCAGCAAAACGGTGGAATGCTTCAGATTGGAAGTTAGTTAGATAGGATAGGATATATCCGTACTCTAGTCTACGCACTCACCTCTTCATTCTTCCAATTCACACAACTCACCACAGCATTGAGTACAACGAATCCCATTGGTTTCAATAGTATCATATTATTATCTTTATCCTTAATGTTATAGACAAATATGGATTTATCGACCGAGGTTACGACAAGACATGTCTGCTTTGGATTCACGGTTAACTTGGTAATAGCGCCAATATGACCCTTTATAGCACGCACCAAATGTAATTCGACTTTGTTCTCATTACGTACATCCAAAACTAATTGCCGCAAGATGCCATCCTTAAAGCCAGCCACCAAATCCATACCGGTACTGGAAGCTTTTGTTGTGAACCAAACTAAATCGCTACCAGGTGATATAAATCTTTTTTCCAACAACAAAGTATTTCTTACATAATCGTAAAGAAATATTTTGCCATCTTCGCCGAGTGTCATTAGATGTGTAGAGACGGGGCTGGTTTGGGCAGCAATCACTTTACCGCCATGACAGGTGTAAAGCTTTTTCGGTTTATTTGGTACATCGCGAGTATTAAGATCGCAATACCAAATGCCACCGTTGCCATCCTGTAAGTAAAAGTTCAAGCAAAATGTTTTGGAAAATGTTGGAAAGAAAAAATGAAGCATTATCAGGGACGTCCTAGAAACCCACTGGAGCTTTAAGTACTAATTTGAACTCTGTAGAAAAGTGATAAGATAAGTCCTCTATCGGGTAATGAAGGTCACTTCCTGATATATGACTTGCAATCTTGGATGTGTTAAGAAATGAATGGTGAAAGTGAAGTTTACTCGAGAACATATGGTCCTTCCCATGAAGCCCACTCAACCCTAGCGAAAAAAAATAACGATCGGACTGCCGTTAAGCCGATCGTATGGGCAATATCAATCCCAAATATACATACCTGAGCATAGTACCCATAATCGCTGCTATCGAACGGTTTAATCTTCTGCAAACCACGTATCTCGCAGTCGCCCACTTTAAACTCATAAATCGGCTCAATTTCAACAAAACGATCATCATCCGGTGGATCAGCTAAATCAACTGTTTCCCAATACCAAATACGTACATAACCATCCATACCCACAGTCATGACTTCACCTTCCTCCATGGTGATGCGTGTAATCGGTTTGGCGTGACATGGTTTACGTCCTTTACGCGTAATCTCAAACTTAATCAAACCAGCCTCCCACAACAGCATATTACCCCATTCACAACCCGATATAACATTCTCATCGGGCAACATATAAATTGCATAGATATCACTAAAATCGGTCTTGCCAAAACGACCCAAATCACCCTTCAACTTCAAGCCCGTAAATGTGTTGGCCATTTTCCAAAATTTGATGTGACTGAAACCGCATGAGGAGAGCAATATAGGATTATAGTTTGAGAAGTGTACATGTAGTACATTATTTTGAAAAGATTTGGAACGTAGTACGACATGACCAACTTGCCAACGCCAAATTGTCAACATAAAATCGGGATAGCCAGCTTGTGATGCGAAGAGATCACCAGTAGAATTGTACGAACCGCATGTGAAACAAGTTTTAGCCGCTTTTTCCAGCTTGATGCGTATCTTATGCGTGGGATATTCATAAATGAAAATAGTTGGTGTTGGTCCATTCTCGGCAACCGTAAGTAGACCAGTAAAGTCGGGATGTTCATTGCGCTGAAATGGACAAAATGCGAGTTTTAATAGCCAACAATGGGGTGAGGCACCACATACATACCGTTATAAAGCCAATACCGCCACCAAATCTCGTCTTACGAAATGTAACCGTGCGCGTTGGTATATCAAAATAATGCAAATAATCGCCTGAAGCAAAAACCAAAGTCTTGTCATCGATGAGCACCAAATTGAAGAAACGCTTACAATCATAACCGAAGGAGTGGCTGTGAGTTTTGTAAAGGAAGTGTAATTTGAAAACAAGAAAAAAAAGTATCTCATCACCCTCACCGCAGTTGTAAGATATCCGCCTCAAATGTGGGCTCGGTTTTCTTTACTAATTCCGCTTCAGACTCCTCCTCCTTAACATCTGTCGTAGACATAGTGGAAGACCTGTTTTTCAATATTTATTGAGTTGATATTTTTTTCTGTATGAAAAATATTTTTTAATAATTTTTTGACGCTGACGAATGAAAGTACACAAAACTATTGTGAAACTCTGAATATGCAGCAGGGACACTTTGTTAATGCGTTGCCAAGCGATTGTTCGACCTCGAGTCCGTTCGTGCATTATTTAACGTCTTGTTCGAATTTCAAAAATTAAACTTTTTTCAGTATTGTTTTTAAAAATAATTCGAATTAAAATAATTGCAGTCACCAATTCGAAAAAAGAATTTACTGAGTTCATTACTCAAAATTTTTTTCCTGCCGACATCGTGGATTTTCCCTATCTACTTATGCTATCAAGAGTGGAAAGAGAAAATTTACGGGATTTCGATATTAGTTTATAATTTATTTATGTCACAAGACAAATAATTCCCACAAAAGTATAAAAATCGGCATTTACATTTTGCATGCGTTTTTCAACAAATAGCCTAATAACATGTTTAATTTTTAGTTTATTATGTAAATCAATTCTAAGCGTGATGATTGACTTTTGCGTCAGCACACCAAATCTTTGAAAGCATCATCATCGTCGTCCTGAAAAAAGTCCTCAATATTCTCTAGCTCTTTGCTTAAGTCTAAGTTGGTGGCTGAAGTATTTATAGTATTTTCTGTTACGTTTTCTTTGGCATTTGACTCAGGCTCCACTTTTTCTTTGTCTGATTGAGCGAAATAGTTTTCGATTTTATGTGACTGAAAGTGATAAGATAAAAATATTTCTTGTTTATTTTTCAATTAAATCGTTGATTCAATTACCCCCGTTGGTGCAGCAGTATGCGTAGCATCTTGCAAATTTTCACAAAAGAGGCCAGCCTTATTTAAAACATCTTGCTTGCTTTTTAACATATTCCAAATAACATCATCAGCAGTTTTGGCTGCCATTAAATAACGGCAGGTAATCGCTTTATTTTGGCCAATGCGATGTGCGCGACTTTCTGCCTGCGCCAAGGTCTGAAAAAGTGATACAGTATGTCGTTATATTATTATAATAGTATTTTACAAATAAACCAATTTTTAACATACACTTGGATTCCAGTCTAGCTCGGCGAATACAATCATTTCTGCAGCCGTTAGTGTAATGCCTGCATTACAAGCGCGCAACGATAGAACAGCAACTTTGCATGACGATTTTGTTTGAAATATATTTATGTACTCCTGCTCCAGTAGATGATTATTAAAAGATTGTGATCAGTATCAGATAGTAATTTATCCAAAAGACATTCTTACCCCTCTACTTTCGTTTTTAGTGGAGCCATCAATGCGTATAAAATTTACTTTTAACTTATTTAAGCAATCCGTAATGGCGTCTAGCATAATGCGGTGATGTGCAAACACAATAAATTTTATATTCTCCTTGACTAAATTTTTCAAATAGCCACTGCACGTTTTTGAAGAGAAAAAGAAACCAATTTGTAAAGGAAATTATTTTCAAATGAGCACATCTTACCACACTGCACGTGTTTTCACCTCCGCTGTTGTTGAATAAAACTTTAGTAAGATTTCTTCACGTTCGCGTCCTTTACATGACGAAAAATCTTTGGATAGCGCAGCTAAACTATCATTCGTGTCTTTATTAGATGTGATCAGCGCAGGATCTAGGACAACAGTTTCCCTATAAAAGATGAGTATTGGTTGTATAGTTGAGAAAATTAAAACCGTATAACTATGCAGACTCCGCATCAAATCTTACCGATATTTTTCAGCTAATTGTGGTAGAACAGTTTCTTTTGTACGACGTATCATAAATTTCAACTCCAACACTACTCTTAGTTCTTCTAGATTCGATTGACCCGAAGCATCCCAGCCAAAATTGGTTTGCTTTCCATCACAGTAACGCGAAGCTATTAAAAAAAATTAAATAAACAAAGAGGCACTTCCATTCCATTCTACAAACATACTAAACTCCATAAAGCTCATAAATTTGCGATCGATCATATGCAGTTGAGTAAATAACTCCAAAGGACGAGATAGGGCTGGAGTACCAGATAACAAAATCACATGACGCGCTTGCCGGGTTAGCCGCTCAGCAGCCATAGCGCATTTGCTTTTTGAATTTTTTAAGGTATGCGATTCATCGAAAATTATAAAACCAAATTTACGTTTCAACAATTGCTCTACATGACGATCCATCATATTATAACTAGTAATGAGTACTTTGGCGTCATCGAAATATTGTTGAGCGCTGGTGAGTACTTGCACATAATGTACTGGTATGCTAGGCAAAAGTTCACGAACATGGTTTGCCCAAGACTCTCTGCAGAAAGAAGTGGAAGCAGACTTGTAGTAAAACTTAGACAATTTGATTTATCAGAGTTAAACGTACCTGATTGACGCGGTCGTGCAAATTAGTAACGGCCATGATTCTTTATAGAAGTCTGCAACAGCTAATGCTTGATATGTTTTACCAAGACCCATCTCATCACATATCATGAGACGACCATGCTGAGCTATAGCAAAGCTAAAGAAAAGTGGCATTAAAAGTGTACAAGCGTGGTGTTTTTCGATTTACCAAACTCCTTCTTTCTGGAAAGGTAACAGTTTTTGCGCCAACTTAGGCTCTATTGAAGATAGACATGATCGTTCAAGTTCGACAGCTGGAGCACGACAAATTGAAATAACACTCCTTGGTAACGTACCAATAACGATTTCTGGTTTCATTCCCTCTATAAGATCTTGAAGACGCTCATAATCGACTAATCCAAAGCTCCAAATTGCCTTGGCTTGATCTTAAGAAAATAAAGAGGAATACTATTTTGTACTGAATATTGAACCGCTAATCTTAAGTACCAACCGTAATATTTGGAAGATAAACGCTTGAAAACATCAATCAATTTTGCATGATAGCATGAAGGTTGTACTACAAATCGCGTCTTAGTAATCATATATAATCTACAGCTTACTTTGGTGACGAAAACGGGCGCGAGTTGTTGTTGCTCGTTATTTGGCGCTGATACAGCCACACCAGGGCTTTGTTTGGTATTATATCCATTTCGTTGATAAGGATGTGTCGATTCACGTGCGCTCCTTCCATAGTTGCCGACATTAGAACGTTTCAAGTCGTTAAGAAAACTTATAGCCGCTGCTGAAGGTGTGGATTTTGCTTGGGTATTGGCAGGTGTGGGTGCAGGTGCTCGTGTTGGCATATTGCTTTGCTGCTTGTTGAAGAAGGTGCTTGTTGATACTGCTCCTACCCCGCCCTGTTGAGCCGTAGATCCCTTTGGAATTTCATTTGCTAGAGAGTTGGTCAAACGCTGTTTTTTGGCAGCAAGTTTTTCTAAAGCTATGCGTCGCTTTTCGGCTATTTCTGCGGCACTACAAGCGGACATTTTTTATTTATTATAAGATTTTGAATAAGACTTCAATTTGGCGCTGTTGCATTCTATTATCGGGACATGTACAAACAAATTTAAATTTACAGCTGTTGTATCTCACCACGTTCATTGTGACGAAGGGCATGTGAAAGGTGTGGTGAACTACCAATAACAGAGTTTCAATGAGCTATTGAGAGGGGCAATATGTCCAGATAACTATCAGAGTCACATTAGGCCTGTCTTTTTTTACACGCATATACATATGCGTCTGGGTCTACAATAAAACTGTCATCTGCAATTGCGAAGTACTGATGTTATCAGCCACAGATTAAAAAGAACACGGCTATTATTGTAGTTTGGATTCTGTTTTTACGAAGCGGAGTGGAAAGCACTGCAGTAGGCCGAACAATCGCCGATTAGGGTAATTGTTAACGGCCGGTGTCGAGTGCTAATACGCATCCAAAAATTGTCGGGAGGGGTATCAAAAGATGCACTTGTTGGAACTTCTTATGAGCTTTGTTCGCGTGCATTAAAATTTTTAAAAATGTATAACTTTTTCAAATGTTTACTGAGAAATTGTTCGCTTACACAAAACACTTATAGCGAGAGAGCTCAGTTTGACATTTCATTGGCAGAAGGTGCTACAAGTTTTTACTGTGGGAACTTCCCTCCGTAAAATTTATAAGTGAAAAACAGTTGATCGTGACAAAGAAAAGCAACAAGAAAAATTAAAAAATTTTGAACTTTTAACAATCAAAATGGCAACAGCTGTTTTTGAATCAAGTTTTTACTGAACCCTGTTCGTTATTTTTACGTTATTCTCACGTTGAACGTCCATCGCCATCATGAAGTATTGAACTAAACTTCGAATTCTGTTTCTTATGTGTCACCCTACGTCGAACCAGCTGTTGCATTTATGTGCATTCGCATCAAAATAAAAAAGTGAAACAAGACAAAATTCATAATAGAGAAACCATTCAAGTAAAATTAAAATATTTCCATAATTTTCCACAAGATTTTCCAAATATTTGGTATCAAATTGTTGTGCTAGGGAATTGTTAAGTAAAATACAAATACAAATACATGAATTCATACCAAGTTATAGTGAAAAATTAAAGGAAACCCAAACTTCTTAAAACGAGCAGCAACTGCAGTAATAAAAATGTGTAGTCTACAGACAGAGGAGAATCATTTAGCATCCATGGCATTCGCGCTACCAACAGACGAGGTAACACCAACGCAAATAACATTGTTCGATATAAGTTGGCAAGATGTGCTCATACCAATAGTAACAGAGTTTCTCAGTCTCAAAGACTTATTTAATTTGCGTTGTTGTTCGCAAACTGCCAAAAGATTTGTAGAATCTGTATTTGAGCTGCGCAAAGACATCAATCTGGCTGGGAATAATAGTCGTAATGTTGAATTGGCATTCGCTGTACTTGGAAAGTGTTGTCGGCGCGTTGAAAGTCTGCATTTAGCACGTTGTCATTGGTTAACAGATGAATATTTGCTACCGATTTTAGCTGAAAATACAAGGCTACGAGTGGTGAATCTCAATGAATGCGTCAATATAACACCACTAGCGCTGCAACCGATTATTATTGAATGTAAAGAATTGCGCATTTTAAAACTCTCCAAGTGCCAATGGCTGACAACGGGTGCAGTGGATGCACTGACTTTGCATCATAGCAATTTAGTAGAATTTGATATATCACATTGCACCGCCATTGGAGAACGTTGTCTGATTATATTTTTCAGGAAGTTAAATAAATTGAATGTATTGTCACTAGCCAACACACCAAGTGTAACCGATCAAGTGTTAATACAAATTGCCAATTACTGCCGTGGTTTGGAGCATATAAATTTGGTTGGATGCGCTGCCATTTCCGATTACGGCATACAGTAAGTATAATATTTAAATTTCGAAATAAAAATAAGTATCCTTTCCACTTGAGAAGTGAAACTTCCTGGCAATGTAATCTAAAGCTAAAATTAATTCGCTCTAGCTTTAATAAAATAGATTTACTTGTAGACTTGCATTAAACTCTTATTAACTAGTACATTTGGACCTAAACAGAGTTCAAATCTGCTGCATGGCTCCCGTTTTTTTTTTTTTTGATAAACCTGGTATAAATGAGATTGGAAAACCCCTCTACATACCATAGCTATTTCCTAGGAAGTTTCACTTCAAAATGAATTTAGAAATTAACCATATATTTTGTTTATCAACTTCCCCTATTCCCTCGCCCACGTACATCTAAGCACTCCACATCTTGCTCATCTACGCATTTCTCTCTCTTTTTGTTTCTATTTACAGTGCAATTGCGACACATTGCACTCAGCTACGTTCACTGCTAATACAGCGTTGTCCGCGTGTTACGGAGCGTTCGCTAGCACCGCTACGCAAACGCGCGTACATCGATCGCCATAGTCAATTAGACATGTATCTAAATGATTTTTATCCCAGTGATTTTCTCATTTACTAATTAACATTTTGAGTTTGATAAGCGGTTTTTTGAACTGATTTACATAAATATGTCACGAAACAATTAAAATACAGCGGTTTATATTTTGTTTGCTATTCTGCTACTCGTTTCATTTATAATTGCAGCGCTCTAATCACAGCATGCCAGCAACTACAATCGCTGATGGTTCATCGTTGCCCGAACGTGACAGAGCGGGTATTGGCGCCACTACGGGGGCGCATCTTTATCGACCGACCGCAGCTGGGCTATCACGTACCAGCTTTGCCGGGATTAGTTAATTGCCTATATTTACAAGTTTAATTAGAAAAAAGAAAAAAAAATATTTATTAAGACTATACATGTATTTGTGTGATTCTTTTTAGTCATATGTTTTAAGCTAGCTTTATTTTTGTGAGTTTATATTTACAAATTACCGTTGAATACAAATTAATACTATTAATTAAAAAAAAAATATTTGTGCTTATGTTATTTAAAATACATAGTTGCTTGTTATTTTATATCTTAATTACAAATACTCTTAAGTAGTTGAATTATGAAAATAGTTTTTAGTTTCACTATTAGTTACATAAATACTATGTAATTATCAATTTTAAAGTATACTTGGCAAATAATAATACAAACAAGTAGAAAGTGCAAATTGGTATAAAACCGAATATTAAATACCCAATTAGGGCATAAGAAAACTGATAGCGCCAGAACGCCCTATCTCAGAACATGTTTCGCTGCCTGTATAATCTGCTTTTAGATTGGCGACAGAGTGCTTGCTGTATGCTATAATAGGAGTGACGAAAATTCGTTTAGATAAATTGTATACACTTCCAGCAATTTGTCTGTCGTTAACCTGAGTAAGGTTGTCGCCGTAGTGAACAGGGTTAAAATACTAACACATCTGAGCATAAAAGTAAACCGCTAGGCAAATCTACGTACCGTGCGAAAAGCATGTGATACAAATATAAATACATCGGGTAAAGGGATAGGCTATGAAGTATGCTCTCATCGGTGTTTAAATTCAACTTTGGGTTACATACCCAGATACATTAACTTGTACATGCCATACTTGCATTTTAAATGCTTAATTATACAAATTATTATCTATTAGCTCATTATTTCATAAAACTATCTCTTTTCATACCATACATACATAATATTTGCATATCTCATTTCCAAACAAAAAACATTTTAACTTAATTTACATATTTATTATTACTCAAAAAAGTGCATTAAATTATTGTGCTTTCAGTATAAGCGGCGAGGTATCGTTTGTTGAATTTTCATCATCACTGTTCAGTTTTCTTATGGACGTTGCTACTTCTATTATCGTATCTTTGTTAACAAATCTATCATCCGTGGCCTCACTTTGCCATTTACAATGTAATTTTTTAAGGCGATTATAAGCGCGCATAGATATATTCAAACTTGGCATAACTTCCATCAGGCCAGGTTCTTTCATAAATGCCAAACCACATAAACCAAAATATGTATGAAAGGGATCTGTTGTAGATTGTGGCCACTTAGAAAATCCGCCAACCACACTATCTTGAGTCTCCATAATGTACGCACGATTTTCATCATAATCAATGTAGTCAAAGGCACCTAGTATTCGTAGCGCAGCACCAATCCAAAATGAATAACAGGTATCGACTGTTTTATTTGGACGTCCTTGAAAACCATTTACCTGTTTATAAAAAATTTTGCATGTAAATGCTTTTAGAAAAAAGATACGAAAAATCCACAATTCGCACTAACCTGCCTAAACATTAGCCACCTTATTATATTATCTTTCGTTGTCTCATCTAAACGTCCCAGTTGGCCACTCAAGTCAAGCGCTGCTAAAGCGCAAAATGTGGTACCGCCATGTGCTTCTCCTTCCAAATACTGACTGAAACCGTTATCATAACGCTATATCGTGTAGGAAAATGTTTTTTTTTAACTAGTCGTAACGATAATAATATGCATTGTAGTCACTTACAAGGGAGCTTATTATGAATTCGTACATTTTTTCTCTATTAACATCGCCCCAATAATCTAGCATATGACAAATAGATGCAGCACAAAATACGAAACGCATGTCGCTTTCACTGCCATTAAAACAAGCGCTAAAACTCCCATCAGGGCCTTGTACTGCAGCAACACCTAGTAGTTAAGAAATAATAAGAATTATAGAAATTGTCAATACGTTTCATTTGTCTAGCCTTCTCACCATCTACAATACTTTTTCGATCCAAGCGGCTCAAATCATCGCCAAGCGTCACCAAAATACCGATGGCAGTATATGTCATTGCCAGATGACCCCATTGATAACATTTAACATTGGCAAGTAATTGATCATCATTGGAAATAATGTTTACACACCGCGAACCCTGCAAAAAAAATGTTGGATATTTAGATGCCTGCGAGCTTTTGATGCTAAAAAGAGCAACGAAAATTAGTCACCCCCCAATCATTGATTTCCCAATAACTAAATGGAAAATATATGGGTCGATTGTACTATGATTGTTATCAGTTTTGTATTTACCGCTATTAACAACAAAATTTACTTGAGTGAAAAGTGGTGTACACTCGATGTTTCAGTGTGATAAAAAGAAGTACGATTTTATGTTTTACAGAAAACATATCCCTCTATCTTCTTTATATGTTGTTGTTAGAAGAATCTATTGGTGTGCTTCTCTAATACAATTATAAACTGCAAACTGTATACAGACTATTACTAAGCATGTATGCATAAGGATTAGTTAAGTGCTTCAAGTAGATAATGAAACATATACTCTGCTCTTAAAGCACGTAAGATTTATCTTTTTTAAAGCAAATAAATCCATATGTAAGCATGCAAAGGAAATAGCCTCATCTGTTAAACGTGAATTTAAACGCAATAAAATATTTAGCTATTTAAAATGTGTACATGCCACTTGCTATATTTACCTGAAAACCACTTGCTTGTGGTTCTCCACCGGCCGAAGTCACCAATCCTCCATAAATCCATTCGATAATATCCTGTTGCATTTGTGGAGTTAATAACGGCAGGGAGCTGAGTACGTCCAGACCGCACACAGCAAAGAAGGCAATAGTTCCCCTAAAAGTTGATAAAACTTAAACTTTAGGCATTCTAGTAGTTGTAGTTACTGTCCATTAACCTTACCTGGTAGAGTCATGTGAGGCTAGACGTGCTGGTAACAAATTTAAGAACCGTAAAAAAAATTTTGCATGTTTTTGTAGCAAAACGGGTTCCTGCTTTTCATTTTCAATTGTTAATGTGGCGTGGGACATTTTCCATTCACTTTACTTCTAATCTAAGTATGTAGTATGTACTATCTAATTGCTCAAGCTAATTACCATATAAAATGTGGTCACTCAAATTCCCGGTTCACTACTGGTCGTTCAACAATTCAGCTGATGATTTTGTTCGTATTTATCGCGTTCTATCGCTAATGACTAATAAACAATCAGCACAGGTCATACGCTTTTTATTTTATTGCTACCTGCTGTTACTGATAATTTCGTTTAGCTCCGTGTGTGAAGACTAGCAGTCCCAGTAGCAGCTGCGGCCAAACACCTTTACTACACCTTTGAATTCACAGAATAGTGCGCAAGTTAAGACCAAGCTCGTTGCGGTTCACTTTGATATTGTTTAGATTTTTATGTTTTATCTATTTTAAGTTCATTTTGCATATTTTACGCGTTTTGTTTATTACACTTTTTAGAAAAATGTATAAAATTGACTTTGCAATGACAAACGGAAAGAAGCACAGCTGATCAACGCAGTGTTGCATGTAGCATGCGGTCTGAAACTTGACTAAAGTGGAGAATGACGCATCAAAGAGGAAGCAGAAATATATTTTCTTCTTTACTCATTTGTGAATGCCATCAAAGCAAACGTCAAAACTCAGCTGTTTTTTCTTTAATTTTGGGAGTTGCATTCACGTTTCTTCTCTGCAATCGGATTGATTTTATAACACAAAAATACCCCGGCAAAATGAGGCTCACACAATTTCTATGCAGTAAATTAAAGGATTTCTCAAATTTCCCCAAAGAGTACATCGAGAGAAGTAAAAAACAGGTTGGTTACCATACTCTAGGCTGGTCGTTGCCTGCACTCATTAAATATATTTACTATTTACTAAAAATCTTTGATTTCACTATCAGGTCTATTGGAAAACACCATCTGGCGTACCAAACTATCTGCAGCGCACGGTAGAACGTAAACGTTTTCGATACACAACAAACCGGTCATGGACGGGACAATTTAGACAACAAAATATGCCGGGGACCATACGTAAAAAAGTGTTTCTCAATCCAGTTGGTATGTAGAAGTTGTACATGTTATGTTATTGAATTTGAATGGTATCTTCTTTATAACAGAGGAATGGAGTTTCTTCCGTGGCGATCGTATTGAAGTGTTGGTTGGCAAAGATAAGGGCAAGCAAGGTATTGTCACACAGGTTATACCCGAACGCAATTGGGTGATTGTGGAAGGTTTGAATTGCCATTTACGCACAGTAGGTGGGGAAAAGGATTTCCCAGGTATATTAATCAAATCGGAAGCACCTTTAGATGTGAGTTCATTATTATTTTTTCTAAAATAATTGGTCATTAAGAACAAACAAAATCATTACAATATAGGTAACAAAAGATGTACGTTTGGTGGATCCCTCTGATTTACAAGGCACAGATTTTGAGTGGCGTTACACGGAAGAAGGTGAACAAGTGCGTGTGTCCTTGCGTACAAGCCGCATAATTCCTATACCTGAGACAAACAACCAAACATATGACTACAAAACACCAAGCGCGTATATTGAACGCGAAAAGGATACACCTGGTAGGATTTATTTTATTTTCAATAATATAATGCATGTGCAACTCTCATTACTGTATATCTCTTTTTAGGTACTGTTGTAAGTGAAATTACATTCAAACCAAAGTTAGCGACATTTGAAATGGACGTTATGGAAGAAATGGGAATTGTTGAAGAACGTGAACCAAAAAGGAGTTATTGGTATTAATAACTTAAACAATTGTTTTATTAAATCTTTATTGTAATTTGTATAACAAATAGAAAGTATTTACAATACAAGTTAGAAAAAACTGCTTAGAAATCTATCAGAAATTACTATAAGTATTTACGTAGTTAAATTAGTTATCAGGATTAATGTTTTGCAGTTGAAACAGGAAACTTATTCTCTCTGTTTTTTCACTAGCATAGATCTGACTCAAGTGTAGTTGTTGCTGGTGTATAGCCGGTAAATATAATCATATGTTATCTTCGATGCCACTAAGAAGTGCATGAAATAAGCAAACTGGTTCAACGTACTTGCATGAAGTCATTTTTAATTCCTGCTATCAGGAAACCTAACCTGGTATTGACTAGCGTAAAGTAGCAGTTTTTGACAGTTTTAGTACTTCCAAGCTGCATTGGGGAGTTAGATCACACTCGACAAGTAAAACTTTAAAATTTGCAGAAGGTAGGGTGATCACTTTATAAAGGAAAAATTACTACTATTTTCGCGCAGCCGTGAAAATCTCCTCCCTGTGCTCCCTTAAGCTTCTCGCAAGATTGCGTACTGTCTCCTCAGCTTTGTCGAAATCCTGACGCAAAGTTTTGTTAAACATTTCATATAACCACATTGATGCCTTGGACATACAACTTTCAAAGCTATTGAATACTTTTGTTGTATGCATATATCTGTAAGTGGAATGTGTTATTTGGTACATTCATCTACATATACTCTCAAGCAGCTGTCCTACTTACCTCGAAATATTTGCAATGTCTGTTATCATATAGGTATTACAATGCTTAACTGCCAGCAGCTGCCTATTGCTTATATGTTTAATCTCAACATGGGGTAAAGCCAACTGCGCACATTCAACCGATATTAAGGATGCCTGAATGGCGGTACGACACTCTAATGCTAGTTGAATTTTAGTCTTTGGATCGCTACAAAATAAAAAAACATTCGTTTTTGTTCAAGGCGCTGTAATCAATTTGTATTAATTTAAATACCTCGTCTTAGCTAATTGTTGCCATTGCTGCAACGCCTGCGTTGCCGAGCTGGAACTTGTACGCAAAAGCATGCCACATATACGCCATTGCTCCAGAGCGCTGCCCAATTTGTCACGCACATCACGTGCCGCTTCTAGTTGCGTGTCTAAACTCTCTTCCAAGCGGGTCATATAAGTGCCGCCGCTAATGAAGGCTGAAAGGGCAGATAGGTAAGAGTTGGAAATTGATTCTAGGAGGCTCACCTATAATGCCATCATGCTGTACGTAAAGTTCATTCAATTCATTGTAACTTTGTGTTAAGGTTTTCAGGCGCACTTTTGTGTGTTCCAATATTTCCGTATAGTAACGTATAGATGTTAGGTAGAGTGCAGATTCGCTGAGGTTGGCAAAAAAGTCCTCATGTGTGGAAGCCTTGTTTACATCACCCACGACACCCAGATTCATGGCAAGCTAAAGATGGAAAAAGTTATTTAATAAGAAAATGTAATGTAATATAACAATTGATAAGTATTAGAATAATGAATAAAATGTAATTCTCTCTGAACAGGCCTACCGGTCGTATGAGCAACATTTTAAACTGAATGCCGAGATAGGGTGATCTTCGTTATAGAAGAAATTACAGGCGTCTTAAACTAAATTTCGGACCAATTAGGATTAATATAGGGATCAGCATACGATTTATACTTTGCTTGAATTGGGAGAGAAGACTGTAAAGTTTGACTTTACTTTAGAACGTCATTCAGAACCATCAAAACTGATTCGCCCTTAAAGCTTTCAGTTGTGTTTACCTACCACACTCGCCAGTCCTAATATGAAAGAATGTGTAAAATGTCCAATTAATCATTATATACACCATCTGATATCAAAACGTTAATTAATCGTAGTGATTGGCTTAGTTAATAGGTTGACGATGGCAAGGTCGATACATTTGTGGCGTAATATGTAAGGAAGCGCTGTAAAGTGTATGAGTAAAATACCTTAACGAATTTAAGCAAAGACGTAAATTGTACAGTGCTGTGTAAAATGTTGTCAGCTTACTTATTTAAATAGTCGTAAAGCATTTTGGCGTCCAATCGTGGATTTAATCATATAATCTTCATCACCGAACTCGATGTGATGGCCTTCGATCATCTGGGTGATTTCTTCAACTATTCTTTTAAGGCTTCGTTTCGCATGATGGAATCATCTCATTCTTTAATTTTATCTTGAATTTGCTGATATCGAAGGCTTCAAGTCAGCAATAAATTTACAGATGGAGGCTTTTGCACTTAATTACTTCTGCTTTTTTTACACACAGTACTGTACCCTCAAATTCAGTTGCAAATGGCGCTTACACCAAAATTGTCATTGGTTTTAGCCGGTCTGTGATTAATTGTGAAATGCCGGCGTGTAGACAATAACTACCAATACTAACAACATGAGTAATAATTATTGCTTAAGCAATCGAAACTCTACATCAAGGTATTTACTGTTATCCCTATATATGCATGCTAATAAGTGTCAACACACATATGTACACACATTCATATGTACATATCGAATCAAAGGTCAAGAACTTGTAATAACAAGGCAACTTCTAAGGCGTTAAGGAGAAAATAAAAGAGAGGAGGTCTGGCACAAAATGCGACTCAAAATTGTTTTAAGAGAATTCTGGAGAGTATCTACTTCGGAATTTATACCTCTAAGAATCTAAGAATTTTAAAAATTTAAAAGTACTGATCAATTAAATCAAATTTGTCTGGCAGCTCTATGTTTTTTCAAAAAATATGGTAACTCTTTCATGTTTCCGAACAGCTGATGTCATTTTAAATAATTTTGCCGTTCAAAAGCCATATGTTAAACGGACTGTGTTTTTGGCTGGGCTGCTAAAATTGAACTGCACCCTATTTTTAAATTTCTGAATCAACAAAAATAAAGGACGAAGATCAAAAATGTCATAATGGAACATAAGAGAAACACAACGTGAATTGAGAAACCTTGTGAAGAAGATGGTGTCTGAACTAACTGATAACTGATAACTAACCTAAAATTTCACTCATTGAACTGACGATGGTGATTGAGCTTTAGTGCTGGACAAATATTTTTTCAGACCTTATTTTTAAGTAAAATTCAATCATTTGGGAATATTTCGACAAAAATGGACATTTAGCACACTGCAATATTTGTAAAATTTTTTTTAAACATATTGGGAATAATAAACACTGAAAGCTTTTTTCGAAAAAAAAACTAGATTCGGAAAATTTTTTTTTACTGTTTTGTATAATTACCTACAACAACAGCAATTACCGAAGGTAGATATCGAGACAGGCTGGAAAAGTTTATAAGTCACCACCATTACTTAAAAAGATTGCGGCTAGACTGGTGTAGATATTCACGTTAGATGAACCTTAATTTTAGTTAAAATATCTTTCAGCTCTTTAATTTTCCTTTCGAAAAATAGACTGGAAAATCTTCACTAGTCCTGTCATTAAAAAGATTTCACGTATCACATTTTTAATGCCCTTCCAAATGCATTAGGGAAAGTAATTATATTCCCTGCAGTAACACTTTCCAAAGGCTAAGAGTTTCAATATATTTCATTAAGAAACTCCGTCCCGTTCCTGTAAGTGCTATTTACATCTATCGGGCTTTTTTTTTCTATGTGCGTGCATGCACTTTAACTTAACACTAATAACTTACATTTGCCAAATCCTGAGTGGGTGTATTCGCAAAAACATTGTTATTATTGTTATTAGTTTGTCGTGCCGCTATGCCTATACCGTTTGTTGTGGCGCCATTCATACGACCAAATGCACCGTTCATTAAATTATCACGCGTTAACATTGTTCTTGTTGTTGTTATTCTGGTAGTCGGTGCAGCAAGGCTTAATGGTTGTAAGGGCGGTTGGTGTATGGGTGGCGGGGTGGCCGGATTGATCTCATTTAAAGTTAATATTTCACTATTCATTTGTTGTTGTTGCGGTTGTTGTTCTTGTTCACGATGCAACAACTCATGCTGCTTAAAAGACAAACCATCGACGCCAAGTAACGAATCGCGTTGCGTTTGCAAATGTTCAATCCATGCTTCGGCTGTGGCCATACGAGGCCCCGGACATATGGCCTCTAATTTGCTAATGCGTTCATCCAAACGTACAAATTCGCTAATGACAGCGGCGGGATCCTGGATAAATTACATGTGTGTTTAGAGGAGAGGGAAGGGAAAAAAATGTATTTCAATTTAATTATGGTTTAATTTTTGGTTTCTAAATTTTATATTAAAATTGTTTTTTTTTTTAATATTTTTTTGTTAATAACATTTTTTTTTAATAAAATTTTTTTTGTAATTAAATATTTAAAAAAAAAAATTTTTTTTACTGCAAAAAAATATTTATCTAATCATTATAATTAACGTTAAAAACTCCATGATTTAGCGAATCGGGCTTTTCGCTTTAATTTACCATATTGCCCTGCTGCCAACGCTGCAAACTTTGTATAGGTTCGTCGGTTACACTAATCGTATCCATTGAGGAGGCGCCACATCCCATCATTTGTACAGAATTTGAATGAAAATATGCATATTTGTCAATAACGCGTAAATCGATATTTGAAAATCAAGTACACTGAATTACTTTGAGGCTATAACAAATAATTTTATTATTATTTGTATGTTGTTGTAAATTCTGGTGCTTTTTTTTATCATCAAATCACGTTATTTCAGAATAATTACAATTAAACATATTTTTTATATTTGATCGCTTATTTCACTGATTGAATATATGTACGTACATATGTAATATATATTTACTGAACAAATAGTTTTTTACACTGCTTTCTATATTTCACTTCTCACTATTGGCAATTACATACATATGTATGTACATATTTATATTACACTATTTTGTTCGAACTAGCGCGCGCTTTGTAAATTTCAGTACTCGTTGGCTCGACCGACAACTTCTGAATGACATTCACTCAAAAAATGGCAAAAATGGTTCGTTGAGCTTCGTTCGTCCAACTGCACTTTCATTTGTCCATCATAAATAATGTTTTCATCATCATTCAAATAAATACCGTTGTTCATGCATATCATATACATACATACATATGACCATATGAATATCAAGGGATTGCAAAATGTGGCAAATGAATAAAATGTATCGATTTATGTTATTTTGCAAACGATTGAATTCATCGATTAAAAACGCAATAAGAGCCCTTACTCTGTAGTTCTATGCTAACGAAAATTTGTGTGCTTTCTAGTGATTTGTACTCTGCAAGAAACTTTCGAATAAAACGCATGAGTTGTTCGAGTGCCTTCGAATTTGATCTTTCGATTGTGGAAAATTTGGTACTCCCTATTTCGAAAACATATGCCAAAAGGTCGAAGGTTAGAAAATGTTATTCGATAACAATTTAGAAAACGGAAATCCACAGAAAACGTATTTTCTTATGTTTTTAATAAAACGATAAGTGTTTTTTTATAAATAAATCATTTTTATCCTAGAAAGAGTACATCAATTGCTGTTGATAGAAAATGATTGTAGACTGTAAATTAAAAAATTTATTTAATATTCATTCTATTACCTAAGTTAATATTTAGATTAAACGATTGTTTTAATTAATATTCAGATTAATTGATTAATTAATTTCATATCTCCATTAATATTTAATTTAATATTCATTCTATTACCTAAGTTAATATTCAGATTAAACGATTATTTAAATTAATATTCAGATTAATCAGTTAACTAATTTGATATTTCATTGGTCTATGTACTAATTTGATATTCAGATTAATCTATTAACTAATGTAATATTCAAAATAGTTGATTTATTTCAACAAACTTTTTCCGCCTGCAATTAATCATTTGATACATTAATCGATTAATCAATTTTGTTTACCATCTCTATGTAACGCAGTGTACCCTTCTCATTATCCTTTGTGTAACATTTTCCATACATGATTGCTTTTACTATCCGTCTGGTGACAAAAATCAAACATGTGCCTATGTTTGTATGTAGTACATATGTATATGTGTTTGTATGCATACCAATTAAGTCGCATGTGACATTAACCTTAAATTGTCCTCCGCACTTGCAAATCGCGTCCGTAGAATTTTACGATGACGAGCACTTTCCATATTAGTGCAAAAGGCAATAAAGGTTAAAAAATGCAATAAAAAAGTAAATCCAAATGTTTTCATATTAGTTTCAATCTCTTTAAATAAATACATGCCCGTCTATGTGTGTGTGTGTGTAACTGAGTATGAATGCATATAATAACTATATGGGGTCAATATTGTAGTTACTCAATCATTAGACAAACTAAGTCAATATGAGCAACGTCATTTGGGAAATTATATGAGGACGACAAAATCAAACTATATGTATATGTTTATATTTATTGTACTGTGCTGATTTGATGATAGAAAAGTTTATTATGAAATATTGGAGGTGTGTTTCAATTGCTAAGGTACTTAAATTTTTTCGATTTTTAAAAATTAAAAATTTTCGAATATTAGAAATTTTAAAATTTGTTTGAATTTTTTTCGAATTTTTTTTTTAATACCTTTAGTACCCCCTTTTGAAAGTATCAAGCTACATACAGTAGTTTACAAAATATTTACAAGTAAAACTCTAAAAAACAGGGAAAAGAGGAAAAGAAATTAAATTTGGATTTGAAAATTTTTTCCAAAATATTAAAACTAAATGTTTCTTTTAGCTAAATTTTGATTTATAATGAAAAAAACCTTTTTTTTTTTCAAATTTTTGTAAAATATTAAAATTTTTTTTTAGCTTAATTTTGATTGATAATGAAAGGCAACTTTTATTTTTTAATTTTTTAAATTTGAATTTGAAAAACTTTTGTAAAATAATTTTTAACTTTGTTTTTTTAGCAGAATTTTGATTTATAATGAAAGGCAACTTTTTTTAATTTTTTAAATTTGGATTTGAAAATTCTTTGCAAAATATTTTTTTAAATTTGCTTTTTTTTAGCTGAATTTTGATTAATAATAAAGGTAACTTTTTTTTAATTTTTTAAATTTGAATTTGAAAATTTTTTGGAAAATATATATTTAATTTTTTTTGTTAGCTAAATTTTGATTGATAATGGAATGCAACTTTTTTTTAAATTTTTTATTTTTTTTTCAAATCGGAAGGACACATTTAGAAAATGTAAAGTTTTTAAAACTGGGAAATTTAACTTGAAATCGGATTTTTTTATTTCTTTCACTCTGCTTCTTCTTAACAAATCAATTACGCATAAACTACATATCCACTAATGAAATCACAAACTCAATGCTAAAGTTTGAGTTGATTTTCTTCAAGGTCGTAGTGGACGTCTGCCGCATTGTTTCATTTTCTTGCATACTTCTTGGCTTTGGCATTGCTGTAAAGTCTAGCCACGCAGACATGTCTAAGTTAGAAATTTGTTTATTGGCCGCCTTCTATTCTTACTGCACTTAGACTCCTTCTACTTAAAATACTTAGAACGAGTAGTCGATTTGCACTCTAGCCCATCTTCAAATGTTTATTTATTCATAAAATGCCAATCCATTGTGAGTGTTGAAATATTGTCCTAGTCACAAACAAATATTTGTCTTAATAAATTGAATATTACTCATACGACATGTACGCCCGCAGAAATGAAAAATAGCATTTTTGCACGCAAACCAAATGCTAAATACTCACACACACACACACAGCCAACCACATTTGCATCAACAACTGCAGTGTTAAGCGTTTAGTTAGTTCAATTATCGATGTGTTAATGTGAACGAAATAGTGAAAGGTCAGGTCATTTTAAATAGGCCATCGACAGGAACGACTAAGCAAGCATAGCGGAATGTGCCAACAAGTGGGGCGCGAAAAGAAAGAATTCCGTTTCATGATTTTTGTTCAAGGTCAGATTATTTGCCGGTTTCACTGTACTTTCAGCTTCGTTCCGCTTTAAGCATATGTTCCAATTTCCTTTCAGCTCATGTTCTCATTTCAGTGTAATTTCGGTTTTATTTTCGCTGTAGGTTACAGTTTCGTTTCAGTTTCGCCATACATATGTTCTAGTTTTATTCCAATTTTTGTTCTAATCTCACTCTGATATCGATTCCAGTTTCACTTTTGGTTGCAGTTTCATTCCAGTTGCGGCATATGTTCCAGTTTTCAGTTTAATGTTCCGATTTCACTGTATTTCTGATTCCAGCACGGGTGTTATTGAATTTTCATCCCCATTCATTCCCGGTTATGTTCTGATTTCATTTGGGTTTTTGGTTCCAGCTCCTTTTGGGTTGTGTTTTTATTTCAGTTTAGGTATCTGTTCCAATTTCATTCCAGGTTATGTTTCGATTTTATGGCGTTTTCGGTTCCCTTTTACACCCAGCCCAAGTAAAGAGACAGGTTTCATTTCGCCATCCCTTCGCGACTGTGGACTTGCTTGCGACGTTGTGAATTTCGTGATTATTTCAAAATGAGTTCTAGAAAAAAAAGTTCAACCATTTATCTAGAAAAGGTCATTTAAAAACTAAAAATTCATTGAAGTGACACAAAAACTTAATAAATATTTTTTTTTAGTTGATCGCTGGTTAAATGTTGGGAGCCTGTTGGCCTGTTGCTTTTACATTTCTATATTTTTAATTTGTTTTACTGAGAAAAACCACAACAAAACAAAAACAATTCAATGTCAAAGTCAGCGTACAAAGAAACTGACAGACTACCTGCTACATACGCGCTACTCAGCACTCACTAAAAAAGCTGCTTAGGTTAGAGAGCTTTCTAAGCTTTACGCGCGCAACAAAAATGGGGTGCAAAAGCTAACCAAACATTGAAGGTGTGTTTGAGCGCTGGAAATAAACAGAAAAATGCCAAACAACAGGAAATCAACACAAATGCAAACAAACCCTGTACAGCGCTGTACATTGACAGCGGAAATTGAAAATGTACGAAGTTTGTAACGCTGCTCTGTTGTTGACAGCGACGCTAGCAGCAGCAGCAGCAGCAGCAGCATACAATGCAACAGAGATGATGGAAAAGAAGGCGCACGAAACCGTTGAAATGCTGTGCAACAAAGCGAATAGAAATTAGTCGTGTGGCAAACGCTGACTGCTAAAGTAGCTCGAATGGTTTGAAGTGCGGTACGAATGAATTTCTATTTGATGTGCGTAGATTCTGTGGAGAGTTGATAAGAACAGCTGTTGAGCTGGACCAGTGTACAATGCTACCGACATAAATATGTATGTACTGATTAAAATTGAATAGAGCGATGTTTCGCCGCGCAAATTATCAATAAATGATGTGAGTAGCAGAATAATCAGCAGAAGAAAAAAAATGTTAATAAAACTAATCAGATATAGTAGTGTCATGACTTTTGAAAAGTGATAGTATTATTGTAATCTCCACTGGAATACAAATTTATGTAAATTTTGTATGCAAAAAAAAAAAAAACAAAAAAAAATTATTATTATATTAAAAAATAGAAAAAAGAGCCTTTTTGTGCGCAATGCTGCGAATATGAGGTCAGAAATGTATTAAGAGTGTTTTTGTTATTAGTGCGTGTAAACTATTTTTATGGGCATTTATTAATAAAAAGCTAAATCAAGATACAAAAGGCAGCGTAATATTTTTGTATTGCATCACAAGACGCGACATGAATTTTATGGACAAGAATGCATGAGAATGAGAAAAAAAATTTGTTTTTGCTTTTATTCCTTTTTTGTTACACCTTCGACAGAACTTATTCAAACGTGCGCATATATGTACATACATACATACATATGTGTATGTAATTATGTACTTCCATACATGTTTACATTATGTACAGTTAACGCCAACAGAATAGAGTCGCCTGCTGAACGTTACTAGAAAGGCAAAGTCTGTGTAGTGGTAAAATGAGAGCTGAAATGGGGTCCGGCGCCTTAAAGTATGCAACAGATAGGTTGATTAATTAAATAAAATGTTTAGGAAGATTTTCCAAGTATTTCTGGTCTAGCAGTATACAAAAACAATTCGTTTTGCATATTAAAAAAAATTTCCCCTTAAGAATCTTTTATTTTTCAAAACTACAGTTAATTTATTAAAAAAAAAAAAATTATTTAGAAAAATATGTTTCGTAAGTTTGATAGAAGATAACTACATATAACAGTTAACGGTCTCTGAAGAAGTGAAAAGGTTAAAAAAAAATTAAAAAAAAAATTTTCGAAAAGAAAAGTTACAAAAATGGACAAAAAATAAAAATATTTAAAAGTTATCTAAAAAAATTCGACTAGTTGAACTCGACTAGAAAAAAAGCGGCCAAATATGAGTAATTTTTTAAAAAATTGAAAAATTTAAAAAAATTGTTTAATGAATTCGACAAGATATTTAAAAAAATGGCCCAAAAACAAAAAATTTTAAATTAATTTTGTTTTGGTTTGTATCGAATAATTTTGTGTTTAACTAGTGAAACGCGATTAGAAAATTAAAAAAATTAAAATTTCGAGAAACATTTTTTTTTATTATTTTGTTTTACATTCCTCTAGCACGAAAAAGATGCATTAATAAAAACTAAATAATTTTGTGTTTAACAATTAAACTCGACAAACTAAAGAGAAAGTTGTCTAAAATTAAAAAAAAAATAATAAAATTTTGAATTTGCATAGCTTTTGATAACATTTGTTTTGATTTTTGGGAAAATTCGTTAAGTGCAAAAAATCCCTACCCCGCTAAATTGCACCCCACTCGAATGCCAATTTTTCTTTGCACACGAGAGAAAGTACGTGAGGTTATTTTTTACATAATAAGCCCCTAAGCAGTTAAGAATGAGTTTGTTGCGCACCGTTTAATATACATACATATGTATACAGTCTCTATTCAGGCAGGCATTGCTGTACGTGTAATTTTATTTTATTTATTTTATGTATAAAAATATTTGCTAGTGCTAAGAAAAAGTAATTAAGGAAATACGACGAGAACAAAAACAAACAAAAATTAAAAAAAAAATAATGAAAATTTCAAAATGACAGTAAAAACGGAAAACTGCATAGTGCATTCTTAAAACCACCTACATACATATGTATGTATATATATTTGTGTGTGTAAATGTACATACATATATAGAGACAAGGAAAACATAGAGCAAGCACATCATTGTCAGAGTCAGTTGGACTTGCGTTGCGGCACAACGAGCCCAACCAACACATGCGCCACGTAAAGCGCGCCAAATGACGAAGAAAAAGCAAGCAAACGACGGCGGCATAATCTCTTTAATTTACTATATAAACAAAACAGACGATTTTAATGTCATTTTAATTGGACAAATCACATAAATGTGTAACTACAGTAACAATAGTGAGCATTGAAAAATGTTTTTATACTAAAACTAAACTCTTTTAATTGATCTCAAGTGTTAAATAAATAAATTGAAATGTGTTTGAGTGGGTTTGGAGACCGTGTGCTGTACTAAGCATTTCAATTTTGAGATTTATAAATAAATATACATACAAGAAAAAAAACAAAATTTACCACCCACCTACTTTTTAAACCAACAAGAATGTATTAAAAAAATAAAATAAAAATAACATTAAACTGCTCAACATTTTACAAATAAAAAAATTTTTGGGCTCACAAATACCACTACATAAAACTTACTAAAGCTAAAAATCAACGCAACACCTTCTCAATCAACATGGGTCTTAAGAATAAAATACGCGCCCTCAAGAATGGCATCAGCCCCAATCATAGCTACAACAAAGACAAGCCTGAGACACCATCCAAGGTTATAGATTTATTGAAACCACATTCCAGTCGCAATATAATGACACCCGTCCAAGTCACCGAACAGACATTGCAGGTGTGGCGCGCTTTACCGCCACAAATACGACATGATCCGAGTATGGTGTCCTTTCAGATGGAAAATGAGCGATTGCATGGTGAGTGAAAAGGGAAAAATTGTTGTTTTTGTGTTTATTAATAATACAAAGAAGACAAAATGCAATTGAGCGCTTGTAGGAATGTTTGATACTTTTTAAGTTATAATTATTTAGTGATATTTAATATGCCATGGATAAACGTGAAGAAGTCGATTTCGAATTTTTTCTAAAGGAATGATTTTTTTTTCTTCAATATTTTTGATCATCTAATATACCAATTAAAGGAAATTATAAATTGATTAAAAAAAAAAAAACAAAAAAAAAAATTAATTATTTTTTATGATTATAAAAAAAGCAAAAAAAAAAAAAAAAAATATTTAAAAAAAAAAAACAAATAAAATTTTCAAAAATTTAAAGTGATGGTAATCATTCATTAAATGGATGCCCAGGAAAATAATCAATGAAGCCGGTAATCATAACGAATAGTACGAGTAATCATTATTTAACTGGTCTGGTTTCCACATAAAATAGTTCTGAGAAATTTCAACACGTTGTCTACATAGTACTATTTTTGTAATTTAATTTAAAAAAAATCATGGAATTAAAATAAAACGGGGTGAAAGAATAAATTTAACGATTTTAGCAATCTTCTAAATGAATAATTTTTTTTTTTAAATCTGTATCATAAAAGCCTCACACAAAAGTTACTCATACGCCTAGTCGCACCAGCGACGAGGTAAACATCTTTGTAGCTAAATAATAAATTCAACGGAAATTTGAAAAATTTGCATAGACATTTGTTAACATTTAAAATGCACAAACAATTTCACATTATACTCAGCTTTCAATGAATGAAAATGTAATTGAATGAAATACAAAGTGCTGGGGGTGAGAGCTTTGCCATAAAAAACAATGAAAAATGCGAAATTATCATTTGATTGAACGAAGATGTTTAATAATTGTGCTATTGTTTCTTAAATGTTTTGCTGATTTATTAACGCTTGGATTATTATTCTAATTACATTCAGGCATTGTTCTGACAACAAAAATTAAGCAAATTAATTAATCCAAAAACACTCACTTAGTGTTATTTATACTGTGAATGGGTCATTCTATCAAATCGTTGGAATGAACCACTTTTGATTTCCATGAAATTGGGTTGGGAGTGCACTTTTATCATTCAAAAAAAAAAAAAAAAACTAAACAAAAAAAATATGGGAAAAATAATTTTTTTTTCCCAAAAGTTATTTAAATTCAAAATTTCGCCTATTTTTCTTTTTTTGATTTTCTAAAGCCTGTTTTTCAACATTTCGGAGAATACTATAGTTAAAAGATTAACTTTGGTACATTGCGGTGTATAGAGATATAAAAAAATACTTTTGAAAAAAAAAAAAAAATGTTTAATTTAATATTGATTTTAATAAGTCTAAAAAATTAAAGGTCGCCAAAATATTTTGGACCTAATTTTTTCTGTATTACGCCTCTGGTATATTTAAAAATATAAAAAAAAATTTGTGATGGAATTTTTTTTAAATTTTTCAAAAGTAGAATTTTCGATTTTTGACCAAAAGCGAGGTACTCGTACCAAAAAAATTAAAAAAAAATTTAAAATTCTAATTTTGGAAAACTTTTTTAAGCTATTTTCACTTTCTAGCCGAGCTCAATTAGTTAAAAAAAAAAATTAATTAATATTTACTATCGATTTTTTTTCGTGTTAGTGGTATGTGAAAACAAATAAATTTCATTCAAATCGGCCGTTTCCAACTATTTTACGATTCACCAATAATAGACCCAAACATAAAATTAAAACCAAAATATTACTGAAGGAATAGCTTTTCAAAGCGAATGGAAACTACTTTCTCCATGATTAAAAATTGGTTTTTATTCGGGATTTTTTGAGTTATGATTTCGTGGTTACTTCGGTTTAGCCCTATGGTTTCAGAAATATTTCGAGATGGGACCATTTTCACCATAAAATTTGAGATTATTTATTTTATTTTTGGTGTTCATTTTGAATCTTTTCGGGAATTTTCACAGATTTAGTTTTGGGATTACTGCATATATCTGAGGTGATAAAAGGACTACCTATTTCGGGAAAGCTTTTGGAATTATTTCAAGTTTTTAGATTTCCTAACTTTTTGGGGGCTCATTCGAAGACTATTTTGTGGAATTTTATTTCGCGATTTGGTTTTAAAACCCCGTGTTTTTTTTAGGTCGGCACATTGTTTATAATAAATTTTTGCGTAAATAATTTCAATTAATTGTTTTCACAGGTTCCACAGTGGTCACAGATGACGAATCTGGCAATCTTAACGACGGATCGAGTTACGAGGATGAGCACAGCTTTGCCGGCTCGGAATACATAAATATGAAAAAACTGCAGATGCCACATAAAGTCGGCGATGAAGGGTAAGGAAATAGAAAAATATAAACAAATCTATGTTATGACTTATCAAGCTCAATTTGTTTTCACTCACAGTATTGACGGCGAGTGCACACTCTCCGATATGGAGAACTCTCCCAATGACAAGAAAAAAGCGGTTGTGACACGCGTAGTGGCCAAGCAAAAATCCAAAGAGCGACGAAAACGTGAACAACTTATAAAACGTGGAGGTTTGTTGGTATTTTGGCTCTTTGCTGCGATTTCACTCATGATATTCGAGGAGAAGCATTTGTTGGAGAAGACATTGGCGGTGCCACAAAATCAAACGAAAAGTGAGTTTAAGAATAGGGAATGAAACAAAAAAGTTTGGATAGTGTATTTCGTCTTTGTTTTTGTAATTTACTAGACTTTGTTTTACCCAAAAATCCTACCGGTGATTTTAAGCTAAAAATATTTGGTACCTTCAATGAGACCTTGCGATTATACAAACATGACGATGGCGAAAAATATTTGGTTGTGCAACCACAAATATCCTACTTTGACAAATTGAATAACAGAAAGGATTATAAGGTAGGTGGAATATTATAAGTATCAGGGAGGCAAATTAAGAAAAAACTAGATATTTTCCATTCCTTGAGTAAAGCGAAGAAAAGCAGGGATTTGAGATCGATGTTAGAGTATTTTTATTTTGTTTATATTATAGTTTTTTTTGATTGTCATATCTTATTTGATATTTATAAAAATTTTGTATCAGTGGCAAAATTTTTAAATACTGAAAGTGGCAACACCGAGGTACTAACCCTACTTAGAAATATTCTCGTTGAAATACGTTGTAAAATATCTTTCGTTTGATACCCATATTGGTATATTTTATTTCAATTAAAAAAAAAGTTCAGATAGGTGGCAACGCTTCTGTATCATATTAAAAATATTTAAAGATTATCCAAATTTGACCCATTTTTCCTACAATGGGATATGTAAAAAAAATATAATAAAATTAGGTGGCAACACTAGACGATAATACGATTGAAAAATATTTTTGTTAATATTCACATTATAATCTTTTTATTCAAGAAATAATCAGACAAAAGCATATAGAAATATTTGTGCTGAAATATGACATAAAATAATTAATAATAATGAATGTGTTAAACTTTATTTAGAGTTTTGGAAATGTAGCAATATTGCCAACATTCAACACTTTACAGAAAGGCAAAAGAAAAAAATTGAATAAGTGGCAACACCTTGAAAGACACTCTTGCAGTAGTTTTTTCCAGACCTGCCAAATTACCATCAGAATTGAGTCATTAATTGATTAGATGCTTTTGTCAATCAATAATGACTATATTAATTGTTTTCAAAATTCACAAATTACTAATTGATTACCACTGAGAGAAAAAGTAATTAAAAATTAGCAAAGAAAAAATCAAAAAAATTATAGTAATCTGTTTTCGATAACTTTTTTTTTAAATATTTTGCTCATCTGGATATGTTTCTCTTCAGCAATACCAGTAATCGGCAACGATAAAAAATAATCACGAAATCAAAATAGCCAAAAGTAATCTAAAAAATTTTCTTGATTATTTTTTGAATTTTGAAGACTTTTTTAAAAATTAAAAATTATTAAAAATCGAAAACAATGAGAAATCAATCATTGGTCGACTTTTTCAAAAAATAATCGATCACACCGATATCCATTACGATTAGTAATCATTACTTAACATAACTTCTTTTTACATTACAGGACATCTTACAAACTTGGCTAATACCGCTCGTTTCGGAGAACCTTTTCGACGTAGCGCCTGTTGTTTGGCGCAATAAAACCTACGAAATGCCCGATAATTTATTACGAAGTTTTAACGAACCAGGCGTTACGATGCGTATCAGTATGCACACGAGTGCCGAGAAAGATTTAGCTGTCGAGTTAATCTACAATCCGTTGATCGTTAATAAAAAGATCGGCACACTACTCGCTGCGGGAATTTTGCTGATCTTCTATGCGCTGCTCGTGTGGGAGGTAACTTCTGAAACATGTTGATTTCTATTTCCATCTCTAACTCTATCACTCTTTCGCTTTTAGGTTTTCCAACGCACTTTTGTTGCCATCGTTTGTTCCATACTCTCCGTTGCTGTTTTGGCTTGCTTCGACGATCGTCCAAATATGGATGAGATTATCGAATGGATGGATATGGAAATGTTAACTTTAATATTTTGTATGATGATACTTGTTGGTATTTTGGCAGAGACGGGCGTTTTTGATTATATAGCCGTTTTGGCATTTGAGATATCGGGTGGTAAAATTTGGCCCATGATATATTTTCTATGCTTTATAACATGTTTTATATCGAGCTTTCTGGATAATGTGACAACGGTTATATTAATGAGTCCGGTGGCGATAAGGTGAGATTGTAGGGAAGATATGTGGTGTGCGGAATAATTTTTTATGCTTCTTCTTATAGGCTTTGTGAGGTTATGAGTTTGAATCCCGTGCCAGTGTTGTTGGGCATAATCGTGCAATCGAATATTGGTGGTGCACTCACACCCATAGGAGATCCCATATCGATCATCATTTGCTCGAATCACTTTTTTGCTAAGAATGTAAGTAGGGAGTGGAGCGAAATATTTCGAATGTTTGATCCAATTTTAAGACCATTTCATTCTACTATTCCCTTTCCCTTTTCTAGGGCATCACATTCACCAAGTTCGTCGCTCACAGTCTACCCGGCGCCTTACTCGTCGCCATACAAAGTTGTCTTCATTTACGTTTCGCTTTTCGCGATCCACAATCACTCACACTCAATGAACCCAAAGAGCTCAAAGATCTACGACGTGAAATCAAAGTTTGGCAACGTGCTGCAAATTCACTTTCTTCCTACTCCAAGGATGCTGATCTCGTACGCGGTACACTACACAAAAAAGTGAAACTACTCAAACGTACACTGCGTCACAAACAACGTGGTCTCGACTCAAATGACGTATACACACATACACTGCAAGAACTCAAACTGAAATATCCCATCAAACATAAGACACTTTTGGTACAAACAAGTTTGGCTTTGATTTTTGTACTCGTCTGTTTCTTCATACAATCGGTGCCACAATGGCGTACGCTACCGCTGGGTTGGTTAGCCTTACTCGGCATTATAGCATTGCTAATCGTTTTGGATCGTGATGATATGGAACATTTGTTGCATCGCATTGAGTGGACGACGCTCTTATTCTTTGCCGCCATGTTTGTTATGATGGAATGTGTGGAGCGTTTGGGTCTCTTTGCATGGATTGGTGAGATAACAAAGAATATTATTTTATTTGTGGATGAGCAACATCGTTTGGCCATGGCTATTTTCATTATATTGTGGATATCGGCAATGGCCTCGGCGGTGTTGGATAGCATACCGGTGACGGCAATGATGGTGCGCTTAGTTGTGACGCTCGTGAGTAGAGGAACTTTGGGTTTGCCGCTGGAGCCACTTGTGTGGGCGTTAACTTTTGGTTCGAGTTTGGGAGGTGGGTTAATAGTTTTATACGTTTGCGTTGTATTTGTAATAATTTTTTCTTATTCAAAAATCCTTCAGGCAATGGCACTTTGTATGGCGCTTCTGCGAATGTTGTCTCAGCCGGCATTGCGGAACAACAGGGCTATAAAATCACATTTACACGTTACTTAAAGTAAGTATCAGCAAAAAATTAAAAAAAACTATTCACTCGCAACTTCCATCTCTAATTTATTGGCAATCTTTTTTTTTATTCTTTTAGAGTGGTTTTCCCTATGATGATTGGCCAAATTGTTATCATCACGGCTTATCTTATGTTGTCACACATTGTCTTCGAGTGGCATAATGAGTAGTTTCTGAACGCTTCAAAATAGATCAAAGGTTATGCGTATATGTATATCAAAGAGTAATGTACTAATAAGGAGAAGAGGAAGATTCAAGGATGTGGAAAAGATTCCTACAATTTTAAAGTAGTTCTCACTTTATCAAGCATTGTTTTACAGTTATGCGGAAGCTAAGCATCTTAAAGCAATGACACACAATATTAGTTAAACTCAATCAAATAACCGCTTAGTTAGAAAAATGCAACCCTGGCAAACGCAATATGGAGGATTAAAAGCAAGGCCGTTAATCATCAGTACTACCAAGGGCAAATAAAAGTTGAGTGAAAATAAAAAAAAAATCTTGAAACTAGTAGGTAATCTTGAAATTTGTACCGTAACGTTAACCTTAACCGTAGCCATAGCCATAGTCGTATCCATAGCCGTAACCACAAAGTTGCTAATATTTACCCTTTGGTCCTTTGAATATTACAATAATCATGACCATCATTCTCAACACTTTACAATTCTTATTCTCTTTTAGTTTTTTCTACTTTTCTCTCTTTCCCCTTTTTATTTATCTGCCATTTCAACTTCTTTTTCTATTTATTTTTCTAACCCTATCTCTCCATTTTCTTTTATACATACTTAATAACAAAATTTATTTTTTTGTTTATAATAAAAATTGATAATTTACTTTAGCCATAACCGTAACCACAATGTTACTAATACTTTACTTACGTCCTATTAATAAGTTACACATACGTTACTTTGTTCCTTTAAACATTGCCGCCGTCATTATAAAAATTCTTCTACTGGTTTAATTTTTTCTTCTTCTTACCCTTCTTCTCTTTCATACACCTTCACCATGCATTTGCCATTTCAACTTCTTAGTCTATTTATTTTACCTTCCTTCTCGAGATCGTTTTCTTATTCCTTTTGTTGTTTCACTTCGTTGTTCGCATATAGTTGATAGATAATTGAACGCAACCGTAACCGTAAATATGAACATAACCATAATCATGCAGTCAAGGCTATAGTTCCATTACGGTTATTGCATTTTAGGCCCACGACATTTGTGTTAAAGGTTACGGCAGTGATCAATATTACGGTTATGACTAGGGTTAAGACTTATTTAACGCTTATTTACTTCCCTTTCCTTTTATCTTCTTCTCTTTTTAACTATTTTTCTGTGTATATTTAAGTATAAATGACAAACTCTCGAATCGTTTCAGATCGTATGAGTTATTAAAGAAGTTGATTTTACGTCCTATATGTAGTTATAAAAAGAAATTGGTGCTAAATTTTTTTTGAGAAATTGTATGTTTGTAGTTTTATAGTCTATTAAGATTTATTGTGTCATGACATATTATATATTTCATATACTTTACGATCCTGTAGAATTAAGCAACTACACTTTCTAATAAATGGTATTAAGTGTAAAATATATTATATATTGTGATTAAGTCAAGGAGCTATTGTTGAAGTATTTGTGCCAAAATTTCTCTTATGAAGAAGTCTAGCAGCTTCTGTAATGGATCTATATGCAAAGCTAAAACTAAAAACTAATTAACTAATTAAATTATTTAAAAAAATAAAAAAAACAGTAATAATTTTCATAACAATTATTATTCTTGGCCTTGGCCTCATTTATTGTCAAGGATACTTCAAAATCTTGAATTAAAAATAAATACATACGAAAAAAAAATTAAAATAAATTGTTTTAATTCAGGCTAAGTCTAGATGGAAGGCGAAAACCCACAAAACAGGAGTATACCCATATCCAGGCGGAAGGTAAAAAATTAATTATTGAAAGAGTGCAGGAGTACTCCAAATTTGTTTATCACGATTTTTCGACTTTCTGTGTTTTTTTTGTTGTTTTATAATTTTTAGAAATTCTAATTAGTTTTGATTTTTGGATTAGAAAAAAAAGGAAATTTCGAAAATATATGTCATCTAAAGCTAAAAAATTCTTCATAAACTTTAAAATTTTTTACCCAAAAACATATGTACAAAGAAGTGAATAGGCATACTTATGGTCTTTTAAGAGCTTTTTGAATTTTATTGTCTTTCTCATACTTTGTTTGCTTCCTGATTTTCTTTTTTCAAAACTACACATTAGGGTGTTGAATCTAAGAGGACTGTATTTTGTACTTGCTCCAGTGGGTACCTTTCTCCTTTGATTTTAATTCTCCTCGCTCATTTCTGGCCGAGTGACTCTTATGAGCGCTTGATCCCATATTCTTGATCTCTGCAAATCTTATGAGAACAAACATGTTTTCAACAGTAAAGCCGATTTTCTAGACTGCCTCTACAAACAAACCACTTTTTTTTAGTTTTTTTCCAAGAAGTTTAAATAAGTGTTTTCTGAAACGGTCTAATGTGCATACAACCCAATACGTACATTTATAATTACAACATGTGGAAAACATAAAAGAACACCCACAAATGTTTATTAAATATATTTATTTTTTCGTATTTTTGTTTGAGCGCATGGCTGGTAGCGACAAAGCAGCGCAAAAGTCAAAGTCAGGGATCATTCTTCCAAACAAAATTTTTGCTTAGAATTGACGCTATGTCTGGCCACAATATTAGTCTGTCATGGCACATCGTTGGCGTATTTTCTACAAAATTTTTGTGTTCCCATACCAAAATGATGCGTGTTGCTTTAGTGAATTTAGAATTAAAAATTCGAATGTTTTCTTATCGAAAACTAAATAAACAAATCAAAGCAGTGAGTTGATTGAACGTATCAGCGCGAGTAATCAATAAAATGAGGAAATCGTGTTCTGAGTCAAATATGGTAGTGCAAATACATACAAATGTTTAAACATAAACTGCCACAAGTAATTAGATTAAGTGTATGTATGTATGTAAATATTGTTAGTGCTTTGAGAAAATTTAAAAGTGTTGAAATAAAATGTTTTTTTTTTTTTTTCATTTAGAAATTTTTTTAGTTTTTCAACAAAGTGCGCAAATTAATGTTTGGCATAACAAAATATTTCTCAAGCAGTGGTGAAAAGTGTTTTATTTTGCTTGTTTTGTGAAATATTTTTAATTTGAAAAGAAAATTTTAAATTACTTTGCACAAAGCGCAATGGAAAGTGTGCACTCTCGTCCCACATTTTGCATCACAGACGATCTTAATTATGATCGTGGTGAGTTCAATTCGGAGACTACAGTCGATTATGAATGGGAGGATGCGGAAGAGGTGGAGCGAAACTCAAAAATTCAAGAACTTTTGCAACGCATACACTCGTGGATACGTTTTCCGCTCGATAACAGGTAAGTATTCGCTAATTTACTTCTACTTATGATATTTATCAAGGGTTACTCAATAAGGGCTACTTGAGTTTGTAGTAAACTGAAACAGCTGGGCGTAATAATAAAAAATATTTTTGCCTTTTATTTTTCAAGCATTCTCATATCATGAAAAATTATTTAAAAAATTTGTGTATAAAAAAAATGCAATTAAATTTTTCGCACATTCAAGAAAAGTACAGGAGTTGAGTAAACACTGAAAAACAGCAATACCCTACGACCAGGTCCATATCCTCGAAGTACTCTCGTTGCCGACCCAAAGTACTTTTACAACAAAAACAATGATCAATTGATTCCAATACTAATTCACCCCAAATGATACACCCTTTACTTGTACGAATGAATGGCTTCAATTGTTGCATACTTTTAGGCTGTTCCTAATTCTCATGGGTAAAATGCGAACATCCATTATTGACCACAATTCGGTTTTTTTCTTTGTTTATATTTATGGTCTATGCCCCGCGTTACACATTGAAACCAACGGCATTTTTCATTGTCATTGCCATCATTTGGTGAACTGCTTAGGCGTCAACAAATTTTATTATTAGCAGCACTTGTTAAAACGTTTATTGCTATTTCCCTTTTACGTTTCCTGTTTGGTAACCGCAGATGATGCAATTATTGTCAACATCTGTGTGGCGCTTGAGTGTGTGCAATATTTATGTAGGTACCTTCTGGGGAAATTTTGATTTTCAGCGGCTGGCTTTCTAGTGCATTTGGAATCCGTAGAAGTCTGCCGAATTTGATCGACTTATTGAAACCCTTAAAGCAAGCAAATCCAGACCAAGCATTCTAATCCTTTTTTTACTGTAACATGAGTCGCCCTCCACAAGGTTTTCTTACTAGCAATCAATTTCCCTGCAGGGTATGTTGCAGTAGTATTATCTCTCTCTCAATTTCCAGTTACTTTGACAAATGGTTTGTTTTGATTAAAAGCGTTTCTTTCGCATTTTACTTTTGTTTCATCTTCAGCTATCTTTCTACTGTAATCTTTACCATGGGAATATATGTATACAAAAGATGTGTATTATGAATTTAATTTGATAAGCGTCTAGGGAGATAATATTTATACATATAAAGATTCCCATTACTTTTCAACGATTAAGAGAGTCAAGGAGCAATGTGCTGCTGGAATTGTTTTGGTACTTTTTTATTTTATTTTATTTTTGCTTATCACAATTTTTGGTGATTATATTTTTGGTGAAGATGAAATGACTTTTTTCGCATGCTTGCCAGTGTGATAAGAAGAGAAAATGGAGCTATCAATAAGTACGAGTAAATAATCAAGACGATAAGAGAAGTCGGTTTAGCTTTTCGCATATCTTTGCTTGAGCCCAAGCTATTCCCTGCGTTTTAGAGTTACCTGGCCTTCAACTCTATCAATATTTTCCAACTAAAATCAAGCTTTGCATTTTAATTTTTTGTTAGATTATTAAAACACAATCCTCAATGTAATGTATATATGTTTAATAATATATTATAATAAATACTACCTTTGATTAATTCTTCATGTCAAATATGACAGCTAGTACGAGTGTACATATGTATGTATATGTATGTATGTAAGTTAAGATGCACTCTCAAAATTAACGCCAATGCTTGTCAAACTGAAATCTAACTTCGAAAAAAAAAAAAATGTTCAAGCTCAAGTGAAGAAACATGTTGGAAGTCACTATAAAAATTTTGGCATTTCTCCAAGCTCATTTCAGGAAACACCCTAATATACACTCCTAATCTCTTTAAATATTTGTTCACCCGTCAAAAGTGCAGACCAATTAATTCGCGGTAAAATTAAAACGAATTTGTTATTAATCTACAGAAATTTAATATCTTCCTAATTATCAATAAATTCAGCATCATTTATTGCTGGTTGTGGAAAAATACACACTTCAATCCATTATCATTCAACTAAAAAATCCGGATTAAAAAGTTGCTAATGGACTTTCATTTGTTTAGCAATTATTAAGAATATTACAGTTTTCACATATCAAAGAGCAGCCAAAAATTAGTTAACATTGTGTCAATTAATAAATAAATTTTGTTGCGCTTGCAAGTCGATAAAACTTTTTTTTTTTAAATAAATTGCAAATATTTTGCTATTAAATACATAACAACAACAACAATATACCAATCTCTCAATTAGCACTATAATTGCAAGAATAAGTATATAATTTTATTCGTTTATTTGACCTTATCATTATTTTTGTTTGACTCTCAACTTGTTTTAGAACTTTTTCGTGAGTAGTAAGAAGTTTCACTTCTAGCTAATTTTTATAAAAATTATGAATGCTTTTGCTTTTTAATAATTTTATCAATTACTAGAAGGACCCGGCAGACGTTGTTCTGCCCAAATTTATGGAAAAAATCGCACGATAAATAAAAAAGTTTGGAATATTTCAGCCCCTGGTCCACTTCCCGGAAACTTTACATAAACACTCTCCGGGTTCCTACTGAGCTATCCTGTAAATATGAACAAAATCGGCGCTGTAGTTCCGGAGTCTATAACATACATACATACATATGTACATCCAGGAAATAACAAGAGTTAATTTATGGAAATGTTGCAATGTCAGAGCGAACCCCGTGGCCTCCCCCTTTCATTTGATACCCATATTGTATACAAACTAAGAGGTTTTTTGGCAACCACATTTTTACCGATAACTCAGTTATCGATTAATTTATCGAAATTTTGCAATGTCCAAACGAACCCTGTGGCCTCCCCCTTTAATTTGATACACATATTGTATATGTACAAATTAAGAGGTTTTTAGGCAACCACATTTTTACCGATAGCTCAGTTATCGATTAATTAATCGAAATGTTGCAAAGTCCAAACAAACCCCGTGGCCTCCCCCTTTCATTTAATACCCATATTGTATACAAATTAAGAGGTTTTCTAACAACCACATTTTGACCGATAACTCAGTTATCGATTAATTTATCGAAATGTTGCAATGTCCAAACGAACCCCGTGGCCTTTACCATATTGTATGCATGTTTAGAGGTGTTGGGAAACCACATTTTTACCAAATTTGAAAATATACAGTTCTAGGTTAGTTGGGTAACATTAGTGGGCACATCTCCAAAACCGTGTGAGGTATTCAAATGGCATTAAATGGGGTCCTATGCTAAGCTCCATAGAATATGTGTACAAAATTTCGTAAAGATTGGTGCTGTATTTATATTAGCTCTATTATTAATAAATATATCGAAATGAACCAAAGTCCAAATGAAAGCGGAATATTCGCCCAAAATTGGTATCAATCGAAAGGGGAAGACCAGATTCCCCTTTCGATTGATAGCAATTTTGGGCGAATATTCCAAAGTTTACCCGAAACCACATTTTGACCGATAACTCTGTTATCGATAAATATATCGAAATGAACCAAAGTCCAAATAAAAGCTGTGGTCTTCCCCTTTCGATTGGTACCAATTTTGGGCGAATATTCCAAAGTTTACCCGAACCCACATTTTGACCGATAACTCTGTTATCGATAAATATATCGAATTGAGCCAAAGTCCAAATGAAACCTGTGGTCTTCCCCTTTCGATTGATACCAATTTTGTGCGAATATTCGAAAGTTTACCCGAAACCACATTTTGACCGATAACACTGTTATCGATAAATATATCGAATTGAACCAAAGTCCAAATGAAACCTGTGGTCTTCCCCTTTCGATTGATACCAATTTTGTGCGAATATTCGAAAGTTTACCCAAACCACATTTTGACCGATAACTCTGTTATCGATAAATATATGGAATTGAACCAAAGTCCAAATGAAAACTGTGGTCTTCCCCTTTCGGTTGATACCAATTTTGTGCGAATACTCCAAATTTTACGGAAAATAACATTTTGGCCGATAACTCTATTATCGATAAATTTATCGAAATTTCATGATGCCTGTTACCCATTCCACACTCCTAAGAACCTGTCTGCAAAATTTCGTGATGATCGGGCCATTTGTTCAGACGATAAAGAACCACAAACATCCGCAGTCACTCACAAACTTACGTTTTTATATATTAGTAAGATTAAAAGCTTTGTTTTGAAAGAAAAGGACATAGCTTTATACCTATGTATATCGGCTGCTGCTAGAATTCTTCATGACAAAAATGGACCCACGTTCTGTTAACCACTAGGCTATCAGAACGATGGTTTGTTTGTCAAATAAAATCCTATTCATAACGATATTTGCCATCGCATATGAAATTTTTTCTCTCAATCAAAATAATCGATTATTGAGTAAAGCATTATTCCGACGAGAGTTCATATTCCTATGTAGGTTCCGACTGGAGTTTAACGTAAGATTATTGGGTGCTTTAATTTTGAAATCACGTGAATAAATATGCAAATGTGAGAATTTTTTTATTTTAAATTTTTTTCAATTCTCAACTACTAGCAATGATAAGTCCATTTAACTGTTTACATTTGTGTGTATGTATGTATGTGTAGGCATGTAAATGTGGATAATAATTGCACAATTATTGTATAAATTTACTTAATTGAACATACCATGTAGGCGCTCTGTTGGAACTAAATGCCAAATTTAGTATGAAAATTTGTATTTCAAGCAAATAGAATATGTTTTATCTAGCATGAAAATGATGAATTAAAAAGTGATAAAATATTAAAAATTTTCATTTCAAATGCATCAAAGTTTCAAAATAGAATAACAAATGAATTTATTCAGTAAAATAGACACACTTATTGGGTTAAAATTATTCGACATGTGACTTCACTTTTGCGAACAAACAAAACGATTTGAGGTTATTGTTCTTTTTAGGTAAATTAAATGCTTGTTGACAGTTCTACCGAAAGTCGACAATGCAAATTTAATTCGTGTCAACGCAATGTTTAACAAAAAAAAATTTTATTTAATAAACAACAAAACGCTAGAAAAGTAAACAATAGATTTTTAAAAATGTCTGAAATTTAGTTAGACTAAAGATCTGCCAACAAAAAAATGTTTACACTTTCCAGTTTCCTTTTTCAAATTTACTTGGTTGGGGATGTGTACAAATTAGTTACTGTTTGCAAGGTCACCCTGTGCCATCGAATAGGCGAAAAAAGCCAAACTCAAGGTTGAAGCAACGTTGTATGTAAAATCACAGAACCACAGACATAAAACGTGATTTTAAAGTGTAAGAATGACATTTACGTCATTTTAAAATTGAAATGGTCTTTTATTTTAGAATCATATTTAAGTAAATAAAACTCTATGTTAAATTGAGTATGATTATAGCCCCATATAAAATCAAGACCATACCTACAAACAGAATAGAACCCAACAAAAAATGACACTGAAGATGGCACAACGCCGCAATCAGTTTTGTCACCCAATCAAATTTGAGATCACGTCTAAAGATTTCATTTTTTAAACCTTTTTACCAAGAAAAAAATAAGGCTTATAAGGCTCACATTTTTTGTTGGGTAGTCAAGTTCATGTACACAAGTGTTAAACGGATATGATGCAGGTATAAGCAAATAAATTTAGACGCGTTCCCTTTAACTGGTTGGAACCAGAGTAGAAAAACAAACTCTTTTATGATAACTAGCTAATTTCTACAGCTCAAGTTCACACAACTGACAAATCGTTAAGTAATTTCAATGTGCTAAATACGATTTACGATATCGCTTATACACTGCCATGAATTTGTTGTATTTAATTTTAGTAAACTGTGTGGGTCTTTACGAGACTACTCTTAAAACTACTGTCTTATCAAACTAGATTGTTTTTAATTTTTTATTTTAAATGAATTAGTCGTTTGAATAAGTCACTTTTCTTGGACCTGAAGACTTTTTCGAACATGCCACATTTTTTCCAATACATTACTTTTTCGTACCTTTGACGTTTTATAACTTTTTTTCACTACTGAACTTTTTGCCTTTTTTGGAGTCACTCACTTTTTTTGGAGCAGTGACTTTTTTGGAAAAAGATATATTTTCACATATTTACTTTTTTAGAAATTGTTGTTTGCTTTGGTCAGTTAGTTATTTGGTAGAAACAATCTTAGAGCTCGCGACTTTTTTTTCAAACATGTAATATTTTTCGAAGAAGTTACTCTCTGAGCCCGGAAAATTAGTTTTAAAATTTTTTGACGTTTTTTGGAACCAGTGCCTTCTTCGTAGTAATAACTTTTAACTTTAAGAAATTAATATTTTTTTTTGAACCAGTTTGTTTTTTGGAGAGAATGATTTTTTTTTAAACTAGAGACTCTTTTCGAAGAACTTACTTTAAAGGCCCAGTTACTTTTTAGACCAGTTATTTTTATGAAATAGATCCTTTTTTAGAAACTTTTTTTTTTAGAAGCACTTACTTTTTTTTAAACCAGTTATGCTCCTTCAGTCACTCTTTTCGAAATTATTATGTTCTTTGAACTACGATTTAACTTGTTTGGAATCTATTTAGTTTTTGGTATCAGTGATTTTTTGAGAACTGAACATATTTTTTTTTCTTAAAATTTGTATCTTTTTCGATGAAGTAAGGTATTCCAATAAAATTTTTTTTTTTAATTATTTAGATAATTGTGTTTTTTTTTTAGCAAGAGACTTTACTCGTACATGTGACTTTTTTCGAAGAAGTTACTTTTCGTAGCCCAGTAATTTTTTTGAGCTAGCTACTTTTGTATTTATATACATTTTTCGAAGTTCTATTTTCGAACTAGTGAGTTTTTCGAACATATAATTTTTTCGAAGTTTTTTATTGGAACGAAAGACTTTTTTCGAACATGTAATTTTTTCGAAGTTCTATTTTCGAACTAGTGACTTTTTCGAACATATAATTTTTTCGAAGTTTTTATTGGAACGAATGACTTTTTTCGAACTAGTGACTTTTTAAGTCAGTGTTTTTTAGTAGTAGCCCCTTATAAGAAGCAGTTATTATTTTGAGTTGTCTATAAATCTCACTCAATGTAAAAGTTTTTACTGCTTCGTTAATTTTTGCAAAATCGTCTTAAATAAACTCAAATGGGGTTACTAAAAATAGGAGATTGTAGATTGTAATTGGTAAATAACAGTATCTCAATTGTATGAACTCAAATGCAAGCTGTATAAATTTTTTGCTAATCACAAAAGAGTTTGTTTTTCAATGCTGGTTCCAACCAGTTAAATGGAACATGGGGGAAATTTGTTTGTTTATTCGGTTAAAATGCTTAACATTTGTGTACACGTACTTAGCTATCCTTTTGTTAACACAAAGTCGAGAAATATAAAACAATTGCGCATGTTTTTGCCATAACGACGTTTGTTTACAAAGACATTTTTTTTTCATCATTTTTTTTTTTATTTTATTTTTAGCTTACTTTTTATTATTGTTGTTTTTCCTTTAGAGTAATTAAAATGAAGCAAATTAGTTTATGATATGTCTGTTTTCTTATTGACAAAGCAACATTTTGCAACTTATAAAGGTTTTGCTTATCACAAATATTTAAGGCGCCACACACTTTTTAAATACGTCATACAGACCTTAAGTTGCTACTTTTTGCTGATGGAAAGCTACCAGTTTACACACCTTTTATAAGATTTGCATTGTATGATAATGTTTTATGAGCATCTTACGTGTATCACTGACACAATTCAGCTAAAGATTTTACAATCCATGAATTTGTACAAATTTTATGAGTTCAATGTTGTTGTCTTTTGTGAATAAAGAAAAGGTGCGCGACCTGAGATTGTGCTACCGTAACATCTGTATAAAAGTGCATACATATATGTTTGTAGCTTTTTTGATTGAGTTTCAAAAAGGATTGTCAACAATATTTTATTTTTGAATTTAACTTTCGGAAGTGGTACTTAAGATGAATGTAATTTAAGACGTCTGACTGAGATCCGAAGTTTTCCTTCTTATAGGCTGTCAAAAAAAAAAAAAGATGAAGTTATTTATATTGCTGGTTGTATATGTTCAGCAAAAATTTCAGATAATTTTTATTTAAAAATTCTTTAGCTGAGATTTGGCGCTTAAGGTTCTACCAAAACAAATATAAATAAAAAAAGTTTCACTTCTAACCATTGCGTACACAGCATATTCGTTTCTTGCAACCTCTCATGCAGGTTGATATCCTCTTATTTACTTACTTACGTGGCAACCATCTCAGATTACGATCGATTCCACTCAAGAGAATTAAAAAAAACTACCGTAAAATATGACCTTGAGACAATGGAATTTATTGATACTTCCACTTATATACTTACTTCTTCTACAAGAAGGCACGTGTATGACTTTTCAGATAAGCCATTAAAACAAATTATATAAACTCTGCAAGCAACCTAGTGTAATAAGTTTTTGGTTTTCAACTAAAGTATTCAATAAGTACTAGTTCGATAGCGACTGGATTTGCGCTAGTTTAAAATAGACAAATGTCATTTTGAAGTGTATTTGAAAAATTATTCGTGCTGAATATTTATTTTTACTATCACTTTATTTTAATTTTTATTGAATTTTTAATATTCTTAATGATTTTTAATTGATTAAAGCAATTATTATCAAAAAAAAAAAAAATTATAAAAGCTAATCAAAAATTCTTGAAATCTTGAGTAATTAATGCTTGTTTCTTTAAGATTATTGTATCTTTGTCAGTTTTAATGGTGATTAATTGATTAAAAAATGAATGATTAAAAAAGGAATAAAAGTTGCCAAAATCTGTTTCTAGTGAGCATTATTTCCGATTTTAATGATTTTTGAATGTTTTCTGATTTTAAAGGTAATTAACTGATTAAAAAAATACTGATTAACAAAAAAAAATCTAAATTTAATTGAAGTCATTTTTTTTTGTTCATGATTTTTTAATGTTTCTAATTTTAATGATAATTAGTTGATTACAGAAGTAATGATTAAAAAATAAATAAAAGTTAATCAAAATCTCTTATTATTTAAGATTTTAATGATTTTTTAGGGTTTTCCAATGTTTTTGATTATTAGTTGATAAAAAAAAATTAAAAAGAGAAAATAGAAGGTGATACAAATTTATTTAAAGTAATCATTATTTTAATGGCAATTAGTTGATTAAAAATATAATAATGAAACAATTAATAAAAGCTATTCAAAGCAATCCTTATTTTAGATTTAGATGATTTATAAAGCTTTCTAATTTTAATTATAGTTAGTTGATTAAAAAATTAACGATTAAAAAGGGAATAAAGGTTGATCAAAATCTATTTAAGAAATCATTATTAAAAACATTAATGATTTTTTAGTGCTTCCCAATTTTAATGACAGTTTAATGAAAATTATATGAATGATTAAAAAGGAAATAAAAGGTAATTAAATTTTATTTAAAGTAATAATTTTTTTAGATTATTATGATTTTTGAATGTTTTATAATTTTAATCATAATTAGCTATTAAAGAAATAATGTCTAAAAAAAGGTAAAAGTAAATCAAAATTTCCCACATTTTAAGGCACACTGTTAGGTATTTACAAAGTGTGCGGTTTCTCCCAAATGAATACATTTTTAATGGTTAATTTCCGTTTCATTTCATGGTCCTTCCTGAAACACATCATCTACATTACATTCACACATAAGCATAATAAACAGCATAATATCTTCTTCCGAAACTCCCATCATAAACAAATCTCACAGATAGGAAATATTTACAGACACGCCTTGCAAAACAATAGGAACGAGCGATTCGAACGATGAGAGGGTAAACAAGTGGAAATTGATAAATGAAATACCCAATATAACCTTCACTTCAATCTAGTTTCAAGTAGATACTTGATTTAGATCTTAAAATTTAAAAACAACAATACCCAATTTCGTGGGAATTTAAGTTTAGAGCTTGGCATTGTGGTGACGTGTAAAAGTTTTGCTAACTTGCTTGAGTATAAGTGAATTTTTCCATGTTTGGAATGGAAAACGTTCTCACCCGTACGATCTGTGATAATATCTCAGACATTAACATTCACCATAACCCTCTGAGAACTTTCGCTTTCATTTCATTTGTCATTTCTTTGCCATCTCTTTTCTTATTTTTATTCTCTGTCACTTTCCTCTATCTCCTCCTCCACCTCCTCTTCTCCTAGTATTCCCCCCACTCCGCCTCCTATTTTTCTGTTTTTCCCTTTCTTTCTTTTTCTATTCTTCTTATTATCCTTTTTCATGTCTTCTCTTAACATACTCCATAATTCCGATTTTGTCAGTTGGGTAATCGCATTAAATCTTTGCATCACCTAAGGGAAAAGGCACGTGAGCCACCTGAAATATATGTATACGCACATATACAACAACAATAATAACCGCAGCCAAACACTGGAAAGGTCAAACATATGCAGCATATACACATATGTATGTATGTATGTATGTAGCAGCCACACGCACTGGAAATGCACTCAAACATGCCACTGGATGAATGTTGGCCTCAGCTCTGTTAATTAACAGTGAAATGTTAGGCTTTCACTGCGCTGCTACCACCACTACAGCTCAAGAGCGCTGCCAACAAAATAACAAAACCAACAAAACGATTGTTTAGCAAGCAGAGCAACCGACCTAGGCACCTACATTTGTTCGTACGAAAACTGCTAGTTGCCTACTATCAACTCTGTCGCATTTGTTGTTTAGTTTTGGAGCCGGCAAGCCACATTATTTAAATAGATACTATTTGAGCGCTGCCCCCACTTCGAGGCATAGAGCATTGTAGTCATAGTTGGGCATGTTGCAATTTATTTTTAGTGCACTCTGTATTATATTTCCACACTCTGTAGTTCGTTCAAATTTACTTTAGTCGGTAGGGAGTACAAAATGTTCTACAATCGCAAGGGAACTGGAACAACGAATGCGTAGTACTGAAAATGTTTTACAAAGTACGAATTTCTCGAAGGCGTACAAATTTTCTTTTGAATAAAACTACAGAGTAAGTGCACTGGTGTTCGAATTATCTTCTGTGTACTGTGCCGAACTATGAGTAAATTTCTCGGCGCTCAATGGCGCTTGGCGCTTACTGTATGGCGCATGTTAAACGCCAACAAGTTTGTTGTGTTCTTTTTTTGGTCGGTTTTGTTTTTTTTCAAACTTTTTGTTTGCTCAATTTTAACTTCGGCAATAACAGCTGGTCGGTATTCAAGCGCATATACATACATACATACGTAATTATCTATGTGCAATTGGAGGTGGTGCTGCTGCTGCTCCTGCTACTGCTACTGTCACTGTTGCTGCTAACAGCGTCGCCGTCACTTAACAAGGAAAATTGCTACAGCTTGAGATTTATTTAGTTTTCAACTGTCGTGGAAAACGGACGTCGCCAAAAGTATCTAACGAAACGCGCCGAATCGTAGACTTGAAAAAATTGTTTGTATCTTGCATATCTGATACACAAATACATACATACAGACGCATGTATACCAATGTTTTCTCAAAAAAAGTATTTAAATCTTAAAGTTATTAACAATTAACCGCAAAAAGAAATTAACCAGTGAGTAGAGAAGTTGCTTGTGCGGAATTAAAAATAATTCAAATGCTGAGTGTTAGTGCAGTCAAATAGTCTACGTGATAATGAAGTAGAGAAATTTTCTTCTATTTTTTTTTTTTGTCTTTTTTGGCAATAACATTTCTCTATTTTGATTTTGTGGTGCTGTGTATAGTTGTAAGTGTGTTTGTGTTGGGAAAACATCTTTGCAGAAAAATAGATTTGATAAAGAAGGCAGCATTCGATAGGAGTAATGCGCTGTTATGGAAATATAAATTGAGGCAGTTAAATAAATTACTTAGTTTTATTAAAAAAAAACCATAAAATCAAAAGAAATGTGAATAATTTTTTTTTTCAAAAAATAACACTCTTCAAAAAAATTACTATCCTTAACATAATGGATAGTCATTTATACTAAAAATCATACATTTTTAAAAATGCAAACAATTTTTTTTTAATATTTTTTAAAAATTTTAAAAATGTAAAAAAAAAATTTTAAATAAGTAACGACTAAAAGTCTTAATAATTATTAATTGAATCTAGTCTAATTTTTTAAGTGCCACTTCAGATTCCTTTTGTTGAATATTTTTTTTCACAAAATTTAATTAAAAATCAAAAAATTGGAATCTTCATAAAAATTATAATCCTTGACCTCATTGATACTTAAAAAGCATACATTTTTAAAAATTAAAAAAAATTTTTTTTATAATTTTTAAAAATTTTAAAATAATTTTAAAAATATAAAAAATTTAAAAAATATATTTAAATTTATTAGTATTAAATAAGGTACCACTTTAGGTTCCTTTGAACGTTTCGTTAGTAACTGTTTTCAAAAAAAAAAATTTATTTAAATTTTAATGCCTCTTAGGAATTACTTGTAGCCTTGTAATGTAAGGTTTAATGATTACTTCTTGACTTTTATTATTTGTTGACTGTTTTAATTATTCGAATATGTTTTTTTTTTTTTATAAATTTTGTCATTGAATTCAGTACAAATTACTAGTAATTAGTTTCTCGGCGAAAAGGACAAAACAATTAGTAATTAGTAATGGTAATTTTACAGTGTTGGAATTAATCTACGAATGTGTGATAGACGAATCCAATTTATGCTAAAATCGGAACCACAACCAAAGAATATTACGAGATAGGATTTTAGGGTCTTTGCTTAAAAGTACAAACTGAACTCTGTAAATCTTCTTGGAGTTGTACTCAGTAAAAAAACAGTTGGAATTAAGGCCCGAACACTTGAACATAAAATTCGAAGTTTCCAAACTGGTAAAATTCCTTGAAAAGATGGCGATTGACGAGCGACACTTTGCTAAGTGAAGGTTAACAGCTTCCAAAGGTTAATAGAAACTTGATTACCTTCTTGTGGCACATCAACTTAACTCACCAAAAATTATTTTTATAGCGTCTTTTGGTATACTCTTAATTTTCTTTCTTTGATTGAGCGCTGCCAACAATCACGTAGCAAATGTGCACGTGCGTAAACGGCCACTTCGTGTTTCGGCTCACGTGTTTGGTCTGCTGCGTCAGCTGTAGGTAAACTGCATGCGTTTTGTGTGTATATTTAACCCCATGCTGCATTAGCCCTTAGCTGAGCGATAACGGTCAATGACCTGTAGCGGTATACACAAATTCTTTTCATAGGTTAATCCTAGAGTCCATTCAGCAGATTTTGTACTGTCCATACTAAAGATAGTTCCTTTGTTTGTGTTGGAATACAAATTTGCTCTTTGTGAAAACTTTTACTTCATATTGGAAATACAGATCAATATTAAGATCTCATTCAAATATCCAATTTCTACTAAAACAATTGAAATCCTTATGATTAGTTTTCACAGCTTCCTTTACAAGTACGTGTGCTGGCATCAGTGCACTGTGGGCCAGAAAGCCAGAATTTTGTTTCCAAAAGTTAAAAACGAATAAATTTTCCTTTATTTTATTTTTTGATATTTTATTTAATTTTTTTTTATTTTATTTTATTTTATGTTATTTTATTTTATTTCATTTTATTTTATTTTATTTTATTTTATTTTATTTTATTTTATTTTATTTTATTTTATTTTATTTTATTTTATTTTATTTTATTTTTTTAATTTTTTTTTTAATTTTTTTTTTTATTTTTGTTTAATTTAATTTAATTTAATTTTATTTTATTTAATTTTATTTAATTTAATTTTATTTAATTTTATTTTATTTTATTTTATTTTATTTTATTTTATTTGATTTTATTTTATTTTATTTTATTTTATTTTACTTTATTTTATTTTATTTTATTTTATTTTATTTTGTTCTATTTTATTTTATTTTATTTTATTTTATTTTTTTTTTATTTTATTTTATTTTATTTTATTTTATTTTATTTTATTTTATTTTATTTTATTTTATTTTACTTTATTTTATTTTCTTTTATTTTATTTTATTTTTTTATTTTATTTCATATTATTTTATATTATTATTACTATTTTTTTCCCATTTTATTTTATTATTTATATTACAAATTTTTCGATTATTATATTTGTACCTCGAGACAAGCCACCTGACCCATAGTGCAGTATGAAGTGTACGCTTTACATAGAAATGTGTTTGCTTACGATGTTATTTGTTAGTTAGATAGTTAACGTATGTATCTCTTTGGATTCGCAGTTTCAAATTTGATTAAATCCATGACGACAGCAGCTCACTAGCGCTGCAACGAGTCTACAAAAGTCTAATTGTTCTTATGCTTTTTACTATTACTAGACAGCTTGAAACAAATAAAGTGCAAATTATAGCAATTAAGTAGTAAATTTGGTTTAAGTAGTAGAAAATTTTAAAAATGCTGCAGTTGAGCTCGCATTTCTTTGTATTGTGCTGCTAGTTCCAAGATGTGGTTGTTGCTGTTATCGATTATTTTTGTTCCGATTATTTTTATAAAACAAACAAGTTCATTTCTGAGCAATGCGTGGCGATAGTAAAGAAAATCAGTCCGAGTACCGAGTAAGTATGTAATATCAAAGTTATCGATTATATTCGAGTTAACGATATCGATACTTTTCTGTATGCTCCATTCGTCCCACATTGCATTATGATAATATTTTGCAAAAACATACATATGAGCTTGTGCTTGCGTAGTAAATGGGTCCAATATAATCAGCAGCAGACAGTTTTTTTATGGTCGACAAATATGTTGATAACTGAAAGATGTGAATGTGGCATTCTATAAATAAATATTATTGGCACAACGTACTCAAAGTGATTGATAAGTCAATTAAGCATACTGTAGGCGTTCTAAAAAATGTTAATTTTTAATTTAATTTCAAGAGTTATTTTTAGAGAACGTCCATTAGGAGTTCATGCAAATCAAATCTAAGCACTTTTGGACAAAATTTTTAATGCCGCTGAAATGCTGAATCAGCACAAAAACCCTTCGTTAATCGAGGAAATCTTGGCCTAAGTCATAATAGAACAGTCGTTAGCGCAGGAGACTACCTTGGGTGTAGTAGAAAGCCTCGATAAGTGGAAATCAAATGAAATGAAGGATAGTACACCATCTAACTGTTGCATGCTGCAAAATGTTGCAAGAGAATTAAAAATTCGCTAGAAGTTTTGAAATTAAAGCTTTTCTGCTCTCCTCTGTCAGGGTCAACATCACCTTGAAATAGTAAATCAAGAATGCACTTTATACAAACGGCGCCCAACGTTTCGGTTTCATAAACACTTTGTTTGTGCTCTCACTTTATACGTTTTGTTTTCTCACCCCCCCACTCTCCCCCCGACGAACAGCTGTGCTGGAAGTGTAATTAACTTAAATGCGCCCGATTGATTTTCACTTTTACTGACCAACTGCTGCGCGTGTGAATGCTGACAGCTGTGACAGCGCTCAGCATTTTCCTACATTTTCCATAAGAAAATAGCATGTAAGCAATGGATTTGTTGCTTTCTTGTCGTTTTTTCCATGACCGAGAATCTAAACAGAGACCGGGTGTGCTTACCAACCTCGACTCAAAGCAGACAATGCACTGCTGACGTCACAAGCAATGGCCGAGTACGGGCGACACTCTGTCACTTCATTATGACATTGAATGGACTAATTTGGTTTTAATTGTTATTGTTGTTATGCTCTTGCTTGTTTTTTTTTGGATATGCTATCGTGGGAGGGAATGTTCTTGTAAAGCAACGCTCTGGGGACTCAGCAAACGCGCGCTCTTTGTTTTGCCCTCTATTCATTTGTATGTTAGGCTTTTGGTTTGAGGAAATTTCCACTTTGTCGCAAATAAATTTAAAATTCTGTTTTTAGCTGCAGTGTGGCTCGCTCTAAATAGGGATCAACGGTAAGAAGTGGGTGAGGAGAGCAAAAAAATGTGTATTTTTGGATAATTATGTTAGAAATTAATTCCTTTGTATTATCTATGCTATGTGAATAAGCTTTTAATGGCATACAAACCGGAATCGGTTAACCCTTGGGTTGACTTGGGCTTCGGTGACACAAGTTGCTGTTATTAAGTACTTATAAAACTTATATTCTTAGCTTCTGGATAAGGCGATTAAAAACCTAAAAAGGTAACGTGCAACTCGTTGGTTGATCTAAGAATATGATGTATCTTACCCTTCTATTACCCATCTTCTTCTTCCTTACGAAATGAGCAGTTGAGATGACCTAGAAGTTTCTACTGTTCATACCAACTTGCTCCCACAAACGGTCGGGTATGTATGGCTAATAGATGCAAGTCAAAACTATCAAACCTTCCTCCAAGGTGAAAAATGTTTCTGACCTCCGAAATGGTGAAATTTTATTCACCACAGAACTGTCAAAGTGACTCATTGTGGTATTTACAACCTAATAAACTGAGGGTTAATAAACTTTTCTCTTTGTTGAAATCTAAATATAATTTTTTGTGAATTTTAAATATTTCCTAAGAAATTTCCGGTTTATCTACGCTTCAGGCGCTCAATTACAATTTTAAAATGAATTCATCCTTTTGTTGACAAAGGATATGCTTGACTTCCTGGCAGGCGGTGGCAGCAAGTGTCTCAAGGTTTTGTTCGTTAGTTATTTTTATAGCATATCAAATACGCATATAGCAGCGCATACTAAGAACGACGTCCTTGTGATGGCGTAAGTTAGAGCTGGGCGCGAAGGAGAGACGGGAGAGAATTTAGCGCGCAATCCATCAAGCTTGAGTTAATACAATGATGACATGGATTATGCGTTGTTGAAGATGATTTCAGTTGCTAAAGAAGATAGTTTGCTAAAGCTCGGGAAACACTTGAAAAATGATTTAAAGCTTTTAGGGCCACTTTCATAAAAGCCGGTAGCCGCTAACCGGAGTTTAATTGACGTATTTTGTACGGTTAGCTGTCAAATTAATCACCGATTAGGCTTAACCGGCTTTTATGAAAGTGGCCCTTAAAGAGTGAATTCCTCAACTTGACTAAAAGTGATCACTTTCATCGCCAAAAATCATCGCACTCAATAAATTCTTCGAAAGCATCTAGGCAGAGATATTTACACCTTGCCCTTGGCCAGTTGACATCTATCACGCTTAGGATGGTCCAACATATTCAACCGCGCTGTGTGAGCTCTCTTCCTGCGGACCTCCCTGCATATCAGAATACTCATCCGCCAGTCCATCAAGCGATCGATCGGTTGATCAATATTCCTCTGCCCTAAAAAAATCTAAAAATGAGCTCCAACTTTGAGTACCTTACTTTTGTAAGAGTCTAAGTCCGTTTATTTTAAATCTGCTCTCTTAATAAACTAACAGACATAACAGTAAGTAGATATCGGCCTTTTTATGCAAATTAGAAACACAATACAATTCCAATTGTTAATATTATAAAAATCTGTAAATTCAAGTACAATCGTTTAATTTAAATTTAAATGAGAACACATGACACGCGTTGCGGGCTTCCATACTCCCAACCTCGGTGTACAAGCGTTAATAATACACTATGACAACATTCATAAGCAAAAGAGAGAAAAGCAGAGACTACAAATAACGGTTAAATACTTTATCTCTCTCTCACTCTCGGACAGCGTCACTGCTCATATTACTTTAAAATTAGAAAATATTCCTTCCCTCTTCCACTTAAACTTTCAAAGTTCGACCTCTATCGTTTTAACTTTTTCCCTCGCTCTTTTTCTCCTTTTTTGTCCTTTCTTCTTTTTTTCTTTACTCATTTACCTTTCTTCCCTTATTCATTTTTTCCTTTGCTGCTAAAGTAAGAAAGAGAGATTATTAGTTCTTCGTGTTGCTCCTCTAACACTATTTCGTCTCAGTTTTTGAGGGAGTGCTTGAAAGCTGTTATAGTGAGAGTAATTATACCAAAAAAAAAAATATCTATAAAAATAGTTCTAACCAAAAGAAATACACAAGTTAATTTGTTGACCAAAAATACAATAAAACAAATAAGGAAGTCTAAATTCGGGTAAAACCGAAAATTATACACCTAGAAGTGATTTATTATGGCGTTCCACTTTGAGCAATTTTATCTTAATAATTTTCAGGACCTATCACTATTTTTGATAAAAGAGTTTGTGTGAACATTTTAAAGTAGCGGTATGTCAAAGTGGGCGTGGTCTTTAATCGATTCCATTCGGGTATTCCGGATCATTCTATTTTAATCTATATGCCCAACTTTTTAATAATACCTGGATGGTATTTAAATTTAGATTTGTAATATTTATGAATTTACCTTTATCGAAAGTAGACATTACCACGCCTTTTTTTAGAATTTATAATTTTCTCATTCGAACTTATAATAGAACTTTGGTAGTAAAATAGAATTAATACAAAGACATTTTTCGTCGACTTATATGGCTATTGAATCTGTTTATGATCAGCTTGTTGTGTATGAAAGTGGGCGTGGCCTTTTACCGATTCCGTTAATTTTTTGCAAACTTCATTGAGAGAAGTGTAGTCTCTGTGTCCAACCTTGTTTTGATACCTAAACGGTTTTTGATTTAAAATTTTGAATATTTATAAAACTTCCTCAATCAAAAGTGGGCAGTGCCATGCCTCTTTTTACAAACATTAGTTACTATCAAGTATATTGTCATAATTTCTATGAGATGAAATAAAAAATACTTTTTTTTTTCAAAATATTCGATATAAAAAAGTGGGCGTGGCATATCGAATCTCAAAAAAGTAGCATTTATCTTTTCCTCCTGACCAATTTGAGATACATAAGTCTGTATCTGCACCGTATCCTTTGTGCGTAGCGCTATTGGGTATAATAAATGTAGAACATTCAAAACAAATGGATGGGATATTCTAGGAAGACGTCATAGAAATGAATCAATCATCAAAAAAACCGAAACTTAAGCAAACTAAATTAAGAAAAAAGTAGAAATAAAAAAGAATTAAATAAATAATAAATAATACCGAATTGTTTGGGTGGATACGCAAACACGAAAACAAATGTCAAATAGGTAATTTTTTTTTGTTCGATAAAAGAAAAAGGAAAATTCTGAATAAGTTTGTAAATACCTCTCGGATTATATACATATGTACCTATTGTAGACACATAAATAACTATGGCTCTGAATAAATACGCAAAATTGAATTTGAGTTGTACCCACTTTTCTGTACCCAATTAGGTAAATATGCACATATGCACAGATATGATTTGTTGTGGAAAATTCCGCAAAATTTGAATACATTTGTCGACTTTAAGCCCAACTTGAAGTGTGCTATAAAATTTAACCCAGCAAGCATTTAAAAAAAAAAACATTGCACTGAAGATGGCACATTGCTTAAAGGGGCTATTTCCCAAACCAAGATAAAAGAAAAATGATAGAAAGCCTTTCTAAACTATTTAGGATTGAAAGAGATGGAGAAGAGTCTTAAACCATAGTGTCGAAACTCATTGGACTCTTGAAGTACTTTTTAAATCAGAATACTTACTTGGCTCCGAGAAGACCTTATAATCAAATTAGTTTCCCTCCTTTTCACTTCAACAAAATTATAAAAACCAGATCATATTACTACTTGCACTCAAAAAATTATTTCTACTCCGAAAATTATGCTGATTTTTATTCCCCACTTTTTCTTATGAACGGATCATATTACGGCAACTCTGGAAAGACTTCTCAGTTCATCATACTACAACCATAAAAGAAGGTTACGTGATAGGTTTTCTATGACCCATCGAAAGTACGAAGATTCAAGCGAAAAGGACTTTTCATATCTGTAAAACTTCCTAACCAAAACATAGAAGTTAAATAAATTACTCTCAGAGAGAGTACCAAGGCTAACAACAATAACATGGTTACTCCAAAAATGTTTGCTGGGTTACGAATGACTTTATTCGAATGCTTGCCAAATCGTGTATTCATTATTCAGCACTGATTTGTAATGGTTTATAAAAATCAAAATAATAAATTGTCATGAGAGTTTAATTCATAAGGCAGAAATCTCGGGATATGTTTCAAAATGTCAATTACAAATGTCTTAATTCCACTTAGCTGAATATTATTAACAAGTGAAGCGCAAGTATGCATTCAGTTTTTTTTGTTTAATACTTGAAGCTCTTTTTTGTAAATTGCTTAAGTTCATTTAAAAAAAAATTAGTTTAATGCCTCTTTTGTATGTGGGACAGCTGGGTGCAGTGAAATAACGCCCATGGGCGTTATTTCCCACTCAAAAAGGAAATTACGCCCATGGGCCTTATTTCCTTTTTAAAAAGGAAATAAAGCCCATGGGTGTTATCACCTTTTGCTGATGGGTGTTATTTCCTTTTTCGAAGAGAAATAAAGCCCACGGACGTTAAAAACGAATTAAAACAAGCTGATTCAAGAATTAAGTATATGGTTTTCTTTATTTCAATAAATTTTAACATATTTGTTATGTTTTTATAAGGCGGGGTGCAATAGCGCCTTGTGAAATAAGCCCTTTAAGGCCTTATTACACTATTGAAAGTGAAATAAGGCCTTTATTTCAAAAAAGGCTTTATTACACTTCGAAAGAGAAATAAAGTCTTAAAGGCCTTATTGCTCTTTCATTTTTTTTAATGAAACAATAATATTCTAATTCTTTTTGTATTTTATTGAATAGTTACACACAAATTTCACGTTAACCAAAGTGGGAAAGGTGCACGCGGAAGGACATCACCGTGGCGGTAGCCACGGCTATGGCACACACCCGGAGTTGGAATGGCGTAGCCCAGGGTTATTTTTTAAAGCGCGGCCGAAGGCCGCCTATGCGGAAAGGTGTTCTGCACTTAAAAATCGTGGATAACTATAATCCGAAGGGGGAAAAGCAATATTTTGTTTCTGTGAAAAGTTATTAGTGAAAAACCGAAAATTGACCCGGGTCAGATCCCCAATTCGGGGCCCCATCCACGTTTTTTATGTGCAGGACACCTTTCCGCGTAGGCGGCCTTCGGCCGCGCTTTAAAAAATAACCCTGGGCTACGCCATTCCAACTCCGGGTGTGTGCCATAGCCGTGGCTACCGCCACGGTGATGTCCTTCCGCGTGCCACGTTTCCCACTCTTTTCTCACAGGGTAATTTGTGAAAAAAATGCTAATCAACAGTTCGTGTTGCTCGCGTAAAATCCTATGGGCGTTATTTCTCTTTTAAAAAGGAAATAAGAGCCATGGGCTTTATTTCTTTTTGCAGATGGGCGATATAACGTCCATGGGCGTTATTTCCTTGGGCGTTATTTCACTGCACCGGACAGCTGTGTAAGCTAAATTCGATATTCGATAATTTTTTATAAAAGTGTACTTATGCTATTTTCAAGAAACCTGTCCCATTTATTAGTGGTTGTAAGTGTGAGAATTATTTTTTATAATATGCACTTGCATCTGTAAGTAGTTGCCTATCTTTTGTAAAAATTAAAAATGCATCAAGTATTATGAAATGGCATTACTAATTTATTTATAAGTACATACCTGCCTTTTTTATGAGCACATCAACTAGCACACTTATGTAAGTAGGTACTCATGAATGCTTTCAAACTCATGAAATGCAGCTGCGTTTGTAATTTATAAGTTGGTCATGCAGCGAGCCGGTTTTTTTGGTTCAATAAATCAAGCGCAGGGCCAACAAGTTGTTAGATGCATTAGTTAGGGTTGCTCAGTGCGGAATACCGCGCAGAGCGACATTCACACTAATGCGCCCTACAGGATACTCTTCCAAAAAAGTCTATTCAATATTCGATTTATTATTTTAAGTAACGTAACTTTTACTTTTCAAATAACTCAATTCGATTAAGAGTTAATTCGTTTTATCTCTGAGTGTCTGATGACCAGCGAAACCTCTTATAACAGTAAACTCATAGATAATCTTATTGACATTTTGACAGCTGTCAACTTTCACTTATTAAAGTTTTATAATGAATAATCCTGCAGCGGCACAACACATTTTGATATCAATTTTTTTTTAATACATTTTTTTTTTTGTATTCAAACAAATCGAGTTTCATATCGAAAATTGCCGCACTCTTTTAGGGGGATGACAATTCAAAATTACGCCAATGATGCACGCAATCGTGGAATGGGCTAAAGTTAGGCGTTTGTAATTTATTTTTAGCTCAACATTTTTTTTTTGTTTTTTTTTTTTTTTTTGAATTAATTTCTATGGCACAATTAGTTGCCACCACAAACACACTTGCAAAATAGCACACACGCCGGGTATTATGTACTTGTGTGCGTCACTAACTGCCGCTCACACCGCTTAAATGCCAATCAAAAATGTTTTTCTAAAATTACACAGATGTGCTTTGCCACAAAACGACCAAAGTAACAAAAAAAATAAAACACAAAAAGCAAAAAAAGAAAATATACAAACAAAAGTTTTAAAACTTGACTATGAAAAATTCCAACCACAAAGCTGCAATTAGTGAGTGAGCGAATGTGCAACAAGCTGTAACCAAGTAACTGAGGCGTAAGAAAGAAAAAAAGTTTAAAAAGCTGAAATTGAAAGTATGTTCAAGATTGCAGTCGCGTGTGGGCAAGAAGAATTGAGATATTTCGAAAGTGAAAGTGAAAAAAATTCAATGTAGTTTACAAAAAAAAAAATAAAAGTGTGAATTATTGTTTGCAAAGTTAAAAACTGAAAAAGGTTTAAAATTAAGAAATAAATTTTTAAAATCTTAATTACACAAAAACTGTAATAGCAAAAAATGTCAATTAATAATTCATATACCATTTTTAAAAAATGATATTTACAAGCATGAAATATAAAAAAAATTAAAAACGAAGTGTAAACAATTTTTTTGAAAAAAAAATTTTGAAAAGCTTGCAATTTTAAAATTGGACCTTTTTGTTTTATATGGTTTAAATATTGAAAATTTAAAATGTCAGATTTTTTTGTTTTTTAAAGTTTGTTTTTAAAAAAAAGATTAAGAAAACAAATATAAACAATTTTTTTGAAAAGCTTTGAAATTCAAAATTTGACTTTTTTTCGAGATTTTTTTTTAATATTCAAATAGCAAAAAAATATTTAAAAAAAATTAGAAAAACAAATTAAAAAATTTTGTTGAAAAAAAAGCTTTCAATTTTAAAATTGGACCTTTTTGTTTTATACATATGGTCTAAATATTGAAAATTTAAATAAAAATTTTTTTTTTCAATTGAAATTTAAACAATTTTTTTAACGAAAAAAGTCTTAATCTAAATTAAGAGATATATTTTATAGTAAAAAGATATAATTAAAAAAAAACCAATTTTTTTGAAAATTTAAAAATTTGTAGCTCAAATTTAAATATTTTATTAAAATTTTTACTCACCTTTTAAGCATTACACATATGTACATACATCTGATATACCTACAGATATCCTGCAATTCTCAAAAGCTTTTTTTTTTGTTTTTTAAAAAATATAATTTTCAGAATGTTTTTTTTTTAAATGATTTAATGAATTTTGTTGAAACATTTTTTTTTTTTTTTCAGTTTTCAGTTTTTTAACTTCGTTTTCAATTACTAAACGATAAAAAGACTCAAGTTTAATCACTAAAAGATTTTGGCCCATGTGAAACGTGAGAACAAAAAGCTGAAAATATCTTACAAACTTTAGATTTGAAAATTATGAACACTTGAAAATCAAAATTATAGTGAGGTATAAACAAACCAAATTAAAGACATAAAATATTTATTTAAAAATATGGAAAACGGAAAGTTGAAAAATAAATTTTTTAAAGCCTAAAAGTGTTTACAAACAATCATATTATTTTATATAATTTTTTTTCAAAAATATAGATCTGCTAAAATTGAAGAATTACCAAAAAAGTTTAAAATTTGAGAACGAAACAGCGAATAAAAAACAATAAAAAGTAGTGAAAGTTTGACAATTATTCGCACAAGAACTGCCTTACAATGTACAAGAGAAAGGTTTAAGTGTGTTCAGAGTGTTTTTATATGCCAAAAAAAGAGAGAGCGATATTTCGAAGAGAGCTACCCAGTGACGCGAGAAAATAAAAGTCGAACAGACGCTGTGTAAAAAGAGACAGAACCAGTTTCGAAACGGATTGTGAATGAATGTACCTGAAACGAAAGAAAGAGGAGAGAAAGAGACGGATGATTTGAAGATTTAAAAACAGTTAAAAATAAAAATTGTCATATGCTTAAAATAAAAAATTAAACAAAAAATATCAAAAAAAAAATTATAATTGCTAAAAATTGAAAAGTATATTAAAACACACCACATCAGCCATAACAAAAATTTAACTGTAACCAATTCACTGTTACATTCCACACAACAACATTCCAAGTGAAGAAATAAAACAAAAAAAAAAATTGTTATTTTTTAAGAACGACACCCTCCAGTTTCCAACTTACCCTTGACGTTTTCTGAAGCCCTAACGAATTTGTGAGTAATAAATTTTTAAACGAGGAAACCCAGTGAATAACTCGCAAATATTCGAGCACAAACCCCACTCCGCGCCCAAACAAATCAAGTTCTCTCCAAACGTTATTCGGAAAAACCATCAAAACGGCTAACGAAGCGTTCACACTGGCTGCCATATCAGCGCCAAACACACCAACAACGTTGGTGCTACCAATAACCACAACACCAACAACGTCCACGCCACGCTCAACAGCGGATACCGCTAGTTTGGACGGTACAACAGCAACGCTGCCATCACCAGCACCATCAACACCACCCATTGAGCTGCAGGTGGGGGAAAGTGAAGAAGAATTGCAGGCAAGCACAAAACAAGACGGAAGTTTGCCAAAAATAGAAGCGTGGAAAGAGAGAGAATTGTTGGATATAGAAAAAATTAATAAAGCAACAACACCAGTGTTAGCTGAGAGCAGGAACTCAGTGAAGTGTGAAGCGGTTGATACGCCAATTCTTCAGCCAATTGAGCAGCCGAGGCCGTTAATGCAGCGTGAAAGCTCGTCCATACCCGCTGCTACACCAACAACAGTAACGGCATACCCGGTAAACGGTAATAATAACAGTTTGCATCATACAAACTCCAACAACAATTCGACCAATAGTACAAAGTGCAACACACCCACCCCCCACAACTATTCCAAAGCATCGAATAACAATCGTAGTGTTAGTGGCGAACGTATCAATAATAAGCTGAAAGTCAATCTCAAAATGCGTTTCAAAGTTGCGAAGCGTATTTGTCAGAGGAAATATCGTTCGAAAATGGATGCCGATGATGCTGATCCTCACCCGAAGTAAGTTTTTGAAAATGTTATAAAATTTGTTATAAGGAAAACTATATGGGGTGATAGGGGAATGAATAAACAATTAAAAGTCGGATAGAGGACTAAGAAGTTTTAGTTGATAACAGTGGGGGTAGTTCTATCCGAAATGGCAGTTCGAGTTGGGATAGATTAAATATGAAAGTTTTGATTGAGGTTGGATTTTATAGCTTTTTTTGAAGGAATCTTTTTGATTGATTTTTGAAGATTAAGAATTTAAGTAATATAATATTTAAGAAAAAGCCAATTCTGGAAAAATTTGGCATAATTGGACTCATTTCGGGACTTAATCAAGATAATTGAGTGAACCATTCGGCATTATTTCGAGCTTGTTCTAGAATCTAGACCACTTCAGTTTTCTCTCGCCATTATTACGAGATTGTTTTCTTGATCTTTTCAGGAACCTTTTTCAGGGTCATTTAAAGACATTTTCGTTATGATTTCAGAATCGTTGCAGAATCATTTCAGGATAGTTTCGGGATTATTTCGGAAATGTTTTGGGAACACTTTTGGATATTTTTTCGGATCATTACTTTACAGTTTAGAGAACCATTGCCAAATAGTCTCATGACCAAAAAATTATTTTTAAAAAAAAATCTTTAAAATTGTCCCGAAAATAATCCCGAAATGTTATGAAAATTCCCAAAAATTCTTAAACTGATTCCGAAAAAAATACTGAAATGGCGGTGAAAAGTTAAAAAAAACCACCCCAAAATGGTCGCAAAAAAATTCCTCAAGTGATACCGAAGAAGTAAGTAGTTAAGTTTTTTCTGGAAATCAGTTTCTAGTACATTTTTACTTAAAATAGTTAGTTTCAGACTAAGCATAGTTTGAAAAAAGTTTTTCGGGATATTTGGAAGCGATTTGAGGTTCTATTCTTAATGTTTTCGTAAGTTTTGTGAAGGAACCTGAGTTCCATTTTTCTAGTTTTTTCGAATCATATTTCCGTTGAATTTAAGCTTTTTCAAGCTTTTAAGGAATTCTTACATAATATTTACGAGATTTTTTCGGTTCTTTTTTGGGACCAATTTTGGGTATTTTTTGTGATAATTTCTTAACTGTCTGTGAGGCTAATCCTAAAAAAAATTCTCAAAATTTTTTCCGAAAACAATTCCAAAATAATATGAAAAAGTCCCGAAAACAATCCAAAAAGCGTCCCGAAAAAGTACTAACTTTACTTCTGTTACGTGTACCATGCTACAAAAAGAAAAAAGTATATATCTAAAAAATTATAAAAAATTACACACTCTAATGTAATCCACTTATAAATGCGCTTCATCTTGCATAAATTGTACATTCAACCATCTGCTCAAATCACCCACTTGTGATAAGAAAAGAAATGAAAATAAATGTACGCAAATACTCAACTAAGTGAGTGAATGTAATTTATATTTAACTTTCTGAAAATTGCATTAAAAACAAATACACAAACATATATGTATACACACACACACTCAGCAGCCTGTTCGTCGATATGTTTATGATAGACGCCGACTCTGACAGCTTTTATCTTCTGTTGTTTGTCTGGCGTGGCATCCACAAAATAATTCATTGACTGACTGACTGAGTGCATGAGTAGGAGCCAACTCAGCGGTTGCTATAAACTTGGGATATCTTAGTTAGACACATGGCGCATATTTCAGATGAAGAAGAAATTCTCATGGCTACGATTCATTGAAATTCTAATGCGTACAGAGCAAGAGATCATGAGTATGTGGGGAAATAAATAAATGAGTAAATGCAATTTAACAGATACTAAATGTTCAAGATTACAAGGCAGCAATTTACTTAAGATTGACTGGCTTGGGTATGATGGGTAGTAAGCTAGAATGTCATACTGAAGGTCTCAAGTGCAAGTCTCGGGATAAATAAGGTGTCCAAAGTTAGTGGATAATCGTTTATTTGATTGAAATATAACTGAAACCTATTATGGTGAATAAGAAAGCAAATAATAAATGGGTTATCGGCTTGAAAAAATCGATATTAAAAAATAATCGACTCAAGAAATTATCGATTGAAATATAACTGAAAATAATTAAAATAAATAAAAAGGCAAGTAATAACATGGGCTATCGGCCTAAAAAATTCGATACGAAAAAAATCGATTCAAAAATTAATCGACTGAGATGTAACTGAAAAGACGTATATTAAATAAAAAGGCAAATATGGGCTATCGGCCTAAAAAAATCGATGTGAAAAAATAATCAATCAAAAATTAATCGACTGAAATGTAACTGAAAATAACTATAATAAATAAAAAGGCAAGTAATAACATGGGATATCGGCCTAAAAAATCGATATTAAAAAAAATCGATATTAAAAAAAAAATCGATTCAAAAATTAATCGACTGAAATATAACTGAAAAGACGTATATTAAATAAAAAGGCAAATATGGGCTATCGGCCTAAAAAAATCGATATGAAAAAATAATCAATCAAAAATTAATCGACTGAAATGTAACTGAAAATAACTATAATAAATAAAAAGGCAAATGTAATATGGACTTTCGACCTAAAAAATCGATTGAAAAATAATCGATTATTTATTCACAACCCTAGAGGATGAACTGAACTAATTGTTTGTGGACGGTAAGAAATTAACTTTGATACCAAATTTTTTGAAGAGGAAACCGTGCCATATTTCTCACACAACAAATCTGAAGCAATCCGTTATTTCGAATTTCCAAGTATTTGACACAAAAACAGCTTAATTAATTTATTATTAGAATCTCTGCAAAACAAACAACTTAAAAATATAATTAAATTGTTTTTAATTTAGCCACTTAACCCACGTGTGGCTTAAGCAAAGAGGGAAGGAAGCCTACGCACTTCCGGACGACATGACGTATACGTGACATTAATTCCTTACTTCATTGTTCATTGTTGTTGTACACACTTAAACAACAACAGTTATAACGGAAAGTAAACCAAGCAATTAGTTATTAAATGCGTTGTTATAGTAATAAAAGTACTTGCTGTTAATAAAAAAGGTCAAAGGGAATAATTATTATACAAGTACAACAATTTGTAAGTATATTTAGGTCAATATTTAACTTTGACCTTCTTACCCATTACCGAGTGTTTTTGCGCACTAAATAAGAACAGCTTTTATCTTCGCCGTTAGTGTGGACTATTTAGATTATAATTTTATGTACTTAAGTTTTTTGTTTTTGTTATCTTTGCCATGAAAGTGTTGTAGTGTCAACATTTTATTACATTCTTAACGCTTTTTCTATGAAAACAATGCAGTCTCCTTGCGTTAATGGTTGTTTTTGTATGGAAATATCATCCAGACTGCTTTCAACTTTTCTAGTGCTTAGTTTTCTTTATTCATAAATTCTGTGTAAAACATTTTTAATGTCTAGTGCATCACACAAATAAACATCAACACATAGTTTTATTCACGGTTTATGACCATTGAAAGCTTTTTGTTTGCCGGCTTTTTGCACTTGACCTTACAAGTTGGCGAGGACGTTACTGTTTTTACGCTTCGTTTGGTAATGTGGTTTCAAGAATAAGTTTTGTTTAAGTAGATGTGCAAGAAAATATTCAGCTATTTTTAGAAAACTGAAAATGTCAATGCATGAGGGATGGTGTGAATATGAAATTTTATACGGTAAGCGAATATCTGAAAGAAAACATCATCCTGAGTATAGTGCATTTGATAGCTTTAGCACGCGCAGAACTACTTTTATTTTTTATTTTTTAGAGACTTTAACAAAATTAGTACAGCTCTTAATCAAAAAAAAAAAAAAAAAAATCAATAAAATTTAAAATTTTTATTTGGTAAAAAAAAAAAAAATTTAAAAAATTTAAAAATTTTTGGATGTAAAATATTAGCAACGTATTCCATTCAAATCGCTCTAACAGATCGTCAAAAAAAGGTTTACAATTTTTTTGAAACTTTTATTAATAAAAATATTTTTGTAGTTAAAAATAAATAAAAATTAACATTTAAATTTAAGCGTTAAAAAAATCTATAGTATGAAATACAATTTTTTTTTTAAATATTTGCTTTTAAATATATTTTTTTTTATTCGAAAAATTTTTTCTTATTTTAAATTTGAAATTTAATTTTCTTTATAAAAATATCTCGTTTTGTACCTCTTAATACATACATAGTTTAAAACTGCCAAAGTTTTCATTTTTGGCTAAAGCAATATTTTTCTTAAATAGTGAAATAAGCTTCAGAAAAAAAAAATGAATGAGGTGGAAACAAAAATGAGGAAGTTTCGAGGTGATCTTTTTAAACAAACGAATTTTAATCACTTAAATTTTTTTCAATTTTGAATAATTGAAAATTTTCTAAAATTTGAAATAAATTTTTTTTTTCAAATAATTTTGTTTTGTACCCTCTTTGTAAGTGCCAAAGTATAGTTTTTTGACGAGAGTAATATTTTTCAAAACAAAATTAAAAAAACGCGAGATTTCTGAGTGATTTTTAAACAAAAATTGTTAGTAGAAACTTGTATCGCTAACTGTAATTTTTTCGATTGAAAAATTTAAACCTTTTTTGGTGTAGAAATAAAAAAAAAAAATTTGTACTCCTCATTACTGATTCCAGCGCCCCATTCAATTCTTTTTGAGTAGAGTAATTTATTTCAAAAAAGTGAAAAGAAACATTTAAAAAAAAAAAGTAACTAGCGAAATTTTTTATAGTGATTTCTAAGCAAAAAAATTGTGTTTAAACTTTTATCGCGAACTTAGATTTTTCGTTAGTAAAAGTTTGAAAAGTTTTAAATTAATTGTTTTCAACATTTTTTTGTTCCTTTAAGTACCCCTTTGAGCAAAAATGTTCATACTTTCAAAATATTGAAAAAAATAAACTTTACAAAAACAAAAAAAATAAAACAAATTGAAACCCAATAAGCAAAATACGCTTACTATAAGCTTACAATAAACTTACGTTTGTAATCTTTTAGCTTGGAAAACGTTAACTATAATCATTGGAAAACGTTTGGAAAACATTGTACACTCAACGAAAGTGGTCCCTTTTTAATCAATTGGAATTGGTGTTTGGAAAACAATGTTTAATAAACATTTTATTCAATGTATAGTAAGGGTTTGTTGAAAACTGATTGATAAAACTCCAATTTGGGCGACAACGGTGAAAACGGGCCAATAGCCTAACGAATATGTTGTGGGATTTTGCTCCGAAGGTTGCGAGTTCGAATCCCGACCATTTCCTTAATTTTTTTGTTTTTTAATTAATTATTTAAATATTATGTTTTATAGTAAATTCTTATTTGGTGCAAGAGGAGATAAAGGGCCAATTTTTGTGTGCTGCTTGCAATTTTTTATACAGTCTGCATCTGCAAGGCAAATATGTGCATTTTTCTGAGAAGCCTTTCATGACACCCGTTTTAAAAAACCATTTCAAATAATTTTTCATGTTGCCTGTAGAGGGGTTCGAACCTAGGTCCTTCTGTGTGGTAGGCCAGCTGCACTACCGTCACACCACGATGCCCATATAACAAAATCAATATAAATGAAGCATATAAAATTTCAAACATTATTTTTTAAAACTGATAAATATTTCACCTCGCTGAGAGTTCACCTCAAGTTATTTCTCCAAGGCTACCACACCATTGGAAAAACATATCTAAACGTTTGTGAAATTTTTTAGTTCCAAACTCGTTTGGAAAACATTTACTTTTTACGCTTGGAAAACATTGTTTAATAAACTAGCTTACTTCATTGTTTATTGGGAAAGTTTCAAATTGATTTTTATAACCAAAAAAACTTGAGTTGAAAAAAACGAGCTTAAATTTTTTTAATTTTACAAAATTTCCAGAATATACATTATTTTCGAATAGTCTTTTTTTAAACTACTACATTTTTGAGTTAGCTCCTTTTAGCTCTAGGTGTGAATGTCACAGCTGTTCATATCTCATCATTTAATAACCTGCTAAGCATTTTGTGAAATTCATTTATTAGGCAATATACATATGTACATATCCTAGCCTGTTTTAACTTTCAAACTGCTCCCTTTTTTGTGAAGCTCTCTAGTCACCTTGAAAGTGTTTAATACGCTATTAACCGTTATACTTAAGAACAAACTTTTTTGCCCATTTTCAGCGCGTGTGCGACCTTATTTTTACGGTTTGACAGCTTCGTATGTAAGACAGCAAACACACATACATACATTGATAGTGACTACCCTGCAAGGAACTTATTAACTACCCAGCAGTCCCAGCTACTAGTTTTATAATAGTTTAACTGAGTCCCAAATGGATACGAGGAGAAACATGAAGAGACTGAAGAAGAGGAAGATACATACATATATTGAGAACAGATTGAGATTGAGCGAATGAGGGGGGTGAAAGAGAAAGTAAGCATGCATGTGAGTGGAAGTGGAAGTGGGAGTGAGAGAGGGCTAGAAACAGGATAGTAACTTGATATAGATTTTTGCTCACACTAGAATTTTTACAATTAGCTTAAAACTAGTCAACAATGGACTGGTTTGCTGAGTAGTTTGGCTCTTGACTGTGGGGTATATACATACATACATACCTTCATTCATGTCAGCCCATGTAAATGAGCTGCCAATTTAGCTGCAGTATGCATGTGTGCGTACCTAATTAAGTCAGAAATCGTTAAAATGAATGCAATTAAATTCAGCAAAAGTTGTTGCAAGTGAGAATGTAATTGTATATGTATGTAAATACAACCATTCTTTGTGTATGTGTATGTGTATGTGTTTCCAAGTAGTAATATGCATAAATGTTATTTTAGTAATACAAACTTATCAAGCCATAAGGCAAACCACACTCCACATGACTGTTTTACAATGTTGGAATGTTTTTTTATGACAGAAATTTCAAAAATATTTATTCACAATGATGGGTATTTTAGCATATGACGCAGCTCTGATGATGGCAAGTATGGCGTGTTAATTACTACAAAATGAAAATGAAAACCTTTTTTTTGTTTAATACATATTGATTACATATCACGAAAGACAAAAAAGAAACGTTACGCAGAAAACACAAAAAATTGGCTGAATGCCTCTCCCATTTTACCGTCATCATTAACGTTGAGTAGTTGAGCTATTTTTGAATCGAGTAATCGATTAAGAAGGCTAGCAGTGTGCAAAACACCAAATTTCTGTATCCTAAGCAAGGCACTAAACTGATTAATTAACCGTTCTTATTTTGGTTTCGGTTTTATAGGAGGTTTCGGTTTTAAACTAAAAACAAACGAACACAAATTTGCAAAAGAAAATAAATGTCCACGAAATGAAGTAAAAAATTTAAAAAAATTTAAACCTGGTTTGGAACCGGTAAGAATTTCGATTTTGAAATATGAATCGGCTAAAATCGGTTATGATTTCAGTTTCAAGGTGTGAATCGGTTATGGTTTCAGGTTTCTTATTTCCACGAATCGGTTGTGATCGGTTACCGTTTAATTTCCAAAATATCAATCGGTTACCCTATCAGCTTCGAAATATGAATCGGTTACGGCTATAGTTTTAGTTTCGGTGTCGAAAAATGAATCGGGTAAATCGGTTACGGTTTCAATTTCGAAATATCAATCGGTTATAACCCGCTGCTATTTTGGTGTCGAAAAACGAATCGGTTAAATCGGTTACGGTTTTAATATCGAAATAGGAATCGGTTTCGGCTTCGGGTTTAGTTTCAGTTTCGGTTTCGTGTCACTCCTTGATTTTCAGTTAGTTCCATTTAGATTTTGTTCTCCGATATCTTTCATGTAATCGACCAATTTTGATTTGTGTTTTTCCTATTTATGACATAATTTTGCATCATTTAATTTTTTACTCAGCTTTGGCTTGATTCCGTAGTAAGAATAGGGTATTCATAAATATATTCCAAATTCAATACTGCCTTTTTATATCGTTGTTGTTGTTGTTGTAGCGCTACTTAGCCCTACCTAGGGAGTCAGTATCTTTTTATATCGTGCTGGCAAGTAATTATGCATGGATTTTATAATACATTTTTTTTCTCGTCTTGATATTTTTATCATTTTTAGTATTGCGAAGTTTTTTTATTTCGTTTGTTTGAAGAAAATGTTTGCGAATGTCCTTAGGTGAAAGTCATCACAGCCGCAGAGATTAATCATTATCCTTTGTGGCTTTTTGGTGCATCTGACGACAGACATACCTAAATACCTCGATAGTATTCTTAACCTCTTACTCTATAGACACCATACCCGTCCTGATGTCTGGCCCTTAGGTGTGAAGTCTCTTCAAGGCCAAGTACATCGTTTGAAGCGTTAAGAAGTGATGAGTGACGCTTGTGAGTGTTTATCTTCCGATCTAATACATAAAATCAATTCGCAAGCAATTCTCTAAACGATTTTCGACGTCCACCTAACACGCCTTCAATCAACCAAAACATTCACTTCCGTGCTCAGCAAACGACGCGACGTTGACATGCTTGTCTGCGCCATTGTTGCAATTGTTTTAGTGCAATAAACCGATGAGAGAATATCAAATGATGTGATGGCTCAATTGTGATCAGCTCAGGTTGCAACTGTCAACACAAATGACAATTTAAAAGCAACGAAGCGTTAATAAATTGTAGCGCTCGTCGATATGCAACGTGCAACGTGCGAATTGCTGCAATGAGAAATGGGTGGTTCTCGCGCAACGGGACCATGTGTTCGTGGTCGCGATGATTGCGGAGCTGAGGTGTTCCTATAAGTAAGTGAAGACTACTTTATACTGCACCGACCCATACCCTTCCCGGTGAAACTAAAATGCATCAATTTATATGTCGCATTTTATTCTTGATGAGAATGTTAGTTTGGTGGCGCTTTGGAATGTCAACAGTTGACGTTAACGCTGCAAAGTGCCGCTTGTTATTTATACCCAACGTACGGTTCTTATTCGTTCCCCAATACCCCGATGTTTTGGAACTATTTTTGCTATTATTCTGAGCATTTTTAAGGGAGATACCAATTCGGGATTTTGTGGTTTAAAGAACCAGTTCGAAGCGATTTTTGAATTAATGAAGAATATTTTCAAAACTATTTTTAGATCATTTCTGTGGTATTTTTTAAGTATGGACAGTCCAGGAATTTGTTTGTCATTATCTGGAGGGTTTTCAATGGCCATTTGGAACGCTTTTAAGGATTATTTGTAACATATTCTTGCTTTTATGGGAATGATTCTAGAATTAGTTGGGGATATTTTCGGTACTATTTTGAAACTATTTCGGAATGTTTTCGGGATTATTTTTCAATATTTTAGGCATGCCCCTTCAGACTAATTTCTGTATGATTTTTAGGCTATTTCGGGGTTATTTAGGCATTACTTTGTTATTTCCGGGATTCTCTTTTGATCATTTTGCGATTGCTTAGATTTTGTGTATAGTCTAAATTCAAACTTTTAGATGCTTGTTTCATATTATTTCGTAATTATTTTCGTGGCTATTTCTGGATGCTTTTGACAGTTGAATGACAGCTCCTGAATAATTCCAAAAATACTGAAATGATAAAATTATTCCGGATACCGGCCTAATTAATATTTTGAAATAATGGGAGGTACAAAAAATAACCTATAAACAGACTTTCCACTACAATTTTGACATGTTCTACATCATTGACAGCTCGTCACGAAATATGCCATCTTTTCATCAACCAATCGGTTTTAATGCCTTCTTTGTGTTATGGAAAATTTTACATTCATTGGGTATAAGAACACATTGGAATTTTTTGTTTTAAGTTTTCGTCTTCTAATACCTGCCCTTTGCACTGACACCCTTCCCAGCACGTAACATTTGTATGTTGATATTGCAAACGTTGCATTTGAGTTGATTTCATTAAACGAATTGTCATTATTGTCTTCTATTTCTTTCTATTAGTTTGTTGCTATTTTGTTGTTGTTTTTGTAATTCATTCTTCAGTTTCGAATGGTTGTGTTTTCACAGCAATTCACGTTTATTAGTTTATAAACTTGATATGACAGTAGTGTTGTTGTGTTTTTTTTTTGTGCAAATATTAATTTTTACATAACAGTTGTTGTTACTGTTGTTTCAAGAGGTGTTGCTGTTGCAATTGATGAAAGCGGTTACACCATTTCATTGATTGGAAGTGTTTTTACTTTTTTTAATATTTTTTAATATTTTTTAATATTTTTTATTTTGTTATAAATTATAACTATAATAGTAAACTTTCATTGATTTGAATGAAATCGAAATTGTTCTTCTATTGGCCTATACATATATTTTGAATTCGTTCAAGCAAATATTCTTACAACAAACGTTTCAATGATGTAAGCCAGCTCTCAGACAAGCACGTTTGTAGCTACCTGGAGACAGCCGAATTATCCATGCTCTCACAATAATATGTTTATGATGCTGTTGTCTGCCTATTTTCATTTATAATCACGACAATTGTACTCTATGAATAATTAACTAAATTTCAAAAGCAATAAAGTACAATAAATTTTAAGGTGCAGCATATAATCAAAGTCACGAGATGCATCCTCTTCAAAATATTTTGATGTGTGCTTTCTGAAAGCCCAATGTTACACTGAAAGAAAAATGTTAACTTAAGATTTCATATCGATGTGTAAGAAAAGATCAAATATTGTATATTAATAAATAACAATAAAATAAAATAAAACAAAATAAAATAAAATAAGTTAAAATAAAATAAAAAGAAATAAAATAAAATAAAATTAAAAAAAAATAAAATAAAATAAAATAAAATAAAATAAAATAAAATAAAATAAAAAAAAAAAAATAAAATAAAATAAAGTAAAAAAAGTAAAATAAAATAAAATAAAATAAATGAAATAAAATAAAGTAAAATAAAATAAAATAAAATAAAATAAAATAAAATAAAATAAAATAAAATAAAATAAAATAAAATAAAATAAAAAATAAAATAAAATAAAAAAACAAAGGGTCGTTTAAATTTTAGGAAAGAAACAGGTATTTCGCTTTATCGACAGTTAGCTTTGGCTAACAGTGTTCCTAAGTGAATTTTTCTGGGTGTATTTATGATTGACTGGCAATTAATTAAAATAAATCCCTGTTAGGTCGTGTTTGTTATGTCATTTAAAAGGCCGTTTAATGATGTTCGTGAAAGCTTTGAACATTTTACTATGCAACTGCTATAAATTTGTATGTACATATGTATGTATGTATGTATGTATATACTTATTATTTCGGCGCCGAGTAATAAATTTCAATGGCACATAGATTTGACGTGGAACCAATTAGCAATATTTACATTAACTTCATATCTTGAAGCAAAATTATTAATTACGATGAGAAGGGCACTTCATATTTAACTACGGAAATATTTTACAAAAAAAACAATTAAATGAAAATTAAAAACATCAAATATAAACACCTCTGCTAAACCTTAAACCTTGTTTTAAAAATAAAATATTTTAAATAAAAAAAATTATTTGAAGGCATTTTCAAAATGATCCAGATCGTGCAAAATTTTAATATTTTTCCATCACATATTAACAGAGGTTTGAAAATATATCCAATTGTATAAAAATCTGTTTACCTCAAGCCAAGTACGTACAAATGTACTGAACGCAATTACCCAATTTCCTAAACAACTAAAAGCACATCTTTTAAAAATAACTTTACAAAAAAACAACTACAATTTTTCCCACAAACATTTGACGTAAGATCAAAACTTAACAGCCGCCCATCAATTTAAGCTTAGCTTCAAAGCTCTGCTTTATGTTATTCACAAGCTTTTATTAGTTTTCTCAGTTGTTTCATGTCAAAAAAATTAGCTTTCCCATGCATCACATCAATCAACGGCAAACAAAACAAGCAAAAACAACACCACAAATTGAGCTTTTCGCTGTTTACTGTAGCTCACATTGTTTGTTACATACCGACCGCGAATGTGGCTCATCACTTTGACTTGTTAATATGGCTTGTGTAAGGCGAAATCACGCACTTGGCGATGGCGTTAGAAACAGCTGATTGCTTGCTCAAATAAAAACTTCACGAAAATCCTAAGCGAATTAAAATAGTTTCTAAATCTAAAAGTTTAAACGATTCTATATTTTTGAATTTTTTTAACATTTTTAAGATATTTCTCACAAAAAATCTCCAAGAGAGACCTCTTTCTGACATATCATTGGGAGAGAGAATTGTAAGTTTCTGGTTCTTTTAACTAAAAATTACAATTACCGGTTGTGAGAGAACATTTACTTTAATTTTTATGCTCTCAGTAATTTCACTTGGCTGATCATGACATAGCAAAACTTCAAACTTTGATTTATTGACTAACCGAAAAAGAAACAGCTGTTTCCTTGCAAGTTTTTACAAATTCCTGTTGGACCAAAATTTTAACTTTTTGTGTTTCGGAAGAGGTTTTCACCATTCTCTCTTAACTGGGAGTTCTTTGTGGCACCTTTTGTTTTAATTTGTTTGTCAAGTTCACAACAGCTGATCGTTTGACAGATCTAACAGAATTCTTCTTCTTTAAATGGCCATCTAACCGCCTGAGCGATTTTAACAGAATTAGTCAGCATAAATTCTTCTGAGTAGAAATTACAACTTCGAAGATAGAGGACCATATTTACTCTAATTTTTTTGGTCTGAGTAGTTAGAGAACTAAGAACGGGAATGATTTTCTGTAACTTCTGACAGACGCTGCCATTCTTGTGTGGATGTGTTGTGGATAGTGCCTTGAACTCTCATGCGACTCGACTGAAAAAAAAAAAAAAAATTCTATCAAATTCATTTTCTCAAAAAGGGGACTGTTTGAAGTTTTGAAAGAAACTTGTTTGGTTACTTATACCAACAGTGTCCAGGAGACGATTTCGCAATTTTAAAATTAAAACACCGTCTTATACGTGGAACTTATTTTAACTTGGTTTGCATTAGAATCATGTTTAAGTAACTAAAACTGTATTTTAATTTGACTATATTTACGGATAAATTTTTGAAAAAATTAAATTCCGATTGGAAAATCAAATATGAGAGTTGATTTCCAACAAAATTGTCTGTCAAGTAAATATAGTAGTGTTTTATAAAACTCTTAGGAACACCTGGTAAATATCTTGGAACATCTATGGATCTATAACTCGCTTCCCTAACCTCGTAAAAACCCGCCCCATAGACTTTAAGCTATTTTCTCAAACTGCTTTTCCCAGCAACATTTCATTAGTGAACAGTTTTAAAGAAGAAAAAAAACTAAATAACAACACAACGAAGAATAAATTATATTAAATCAACGAAAGAACAACAATGTTTGAAGGCGTTGATTACTTGACGGATGGATAAGATAAATGGCATGGTGATGAAGAAATGAAGCGACCAAAACGGGCGACAGACGAGAGAAAAGTAAACGAAGCAGACAACGCAAATCATTCGTAATTGAAGCTAACACTAAATGTAACGTTGATTGCAAAGCATAACAACAACAAAAATAGCAAACAATAAAATGCATAAGAAAATTGTAGTAATAAAAATAAACGGTAAATAAATAAACCAAACAAACAAAATAAAATAAAAAAAAAACGAATAAGAACATGACGAACAGCAAGTAATATGAAAAAGAAAATAAAAAAAACACAGAAAAAAAAGTTCGTGAAAATTATCTTGTTAAAGTGACGAAAGGCTAAGAACAACAACGAAAAAGTGCATGATAGCAAGTGAAATGTAAACGATTGAGTAAGTTATGACTGGAGGCGAAAGGGCGATCAAGATTATTGTGATGTTTAAGGCGATAAAGGAGACGAAAGCAGCGGCGTTAGCAACTGGATTGGAAGGACTGTGTCGGTTAGGAGTTGTTTGAAGAGGTCATTGACTGGGAGCAGAAGTGAGTAACACGTACATATGTATTTACCACTTAATCGGCTACAACAAACACAATAAAATACTGGAAAGTTCGTGATTGGTTCGGCAGACACTTTGAGGATGAAAATGTATGACTTGTTGCCACTGTAAGGGGCAGACCTCAACTTAGCCGCGCCTTATTTTGTAGCACATCAGCCTTCTTTAGTCTTCTTACAAGTCAACCGATATGATTAGGATCATGAGCTGAGTCGATTAGGTAATGTCCGTTTGCCCGTCTCTCTGCTTTTGATATATTCTTAAAAAACACAATCCAATATGATTGGCCACCTCTTGACATACCCCCATTTGCTCTACGCTCACGAACGCAAACAAATCTAAGCACAAACTTGAGATCTTACAGAAATATGATTATTTTAGGAACAGATGACACTTAAAACACCGATAATTCCCAAGCAAGATTTTAACGATCGTTGCGTGCCTTCGTTAAACGATAATTGATGAATGAATCAGCAGAGAGATGCAGTGCCACACAGACTGCGGCGAGCTGAGCTTAAGTGCAGTTATATGTTGATCGAGATTTATGCCGCATAGCAAGAGACAATTTTAATCATTTAATACATATCCCCAACTATGGGGGGTACTTTTGCTGTGGTGACAGATAAGCCGACTATTATCGTGAGGCGCGCTCTGCAATCAAGTGATAATATAAGGAGAAAGAGAGAGAGAGAGAGCGAGAGAGAGAGAGAGAGGGAAAGAGCGCAACAGGCTATATTAATCCACAAATTAAATGAAAACGAACCAACCCACAAAAGAGTGCATTAGCATATATCGGTATGTAGATAAGACCAAAGAAAGTCAGCTCGAAAATGGAACCAGGAAAAATGCGACAATACAAAATCGAGGAAAAATCCGAGCTTAGCTATTAGTTTGACCGGAGCAGTTGTTGTGTTAGATACGCGCGAACAGTGGATGCGCATAAAAATTTTGAGCTAAGTGACAAAACTGGAAGAGTATTACAACAACAAATATTGCTGATAAAAAAAATAATAATATTTGAAAATAGAAAATTTGTGTAATTAGAGTAATTTTAGAAAAACAAAATATCAGAAAAAAAGAAAACAAAAATCAAAGAGCAGATGCATTGTTAAACAAAATTGAAAAGCACATTGAAAGTACGTGCCCCCAAAACATAAACGAATTTTTGTTGTATTTTGTGTTTTTTTTTTTTTAAATTTTTTGTGTGTTTGGTTAAGAGCTCGCAAATCAGTTGGAAACTTAAGCGCAAAGCAGTGAGCAGAACAAAAAATTGAGCGGATAGATTTTGTAGATCGTCCTGGACAAGTGACAAAAAAAAAAAAAACATCAGGAAACAACAAAAATTGTAAAAAAAGAAATTGTATAAAAATATTGAGGTGTGCAAAAAAATATTTAACAAAAAAAAAATTTCAATCAAGACAAAAAACTATAATTTCAAGTACACTGGCTCGCATATAGCAAATGAATTCTTATTTTGAAAAAAAAAAAAATAGAAAATCACTGGAGAGCTGAAAAAATATAAAACACTTTTACAAATCACAAAAATTCCACAGCGCCTTAAAAATCATCAGCAATACGAGTATCATGAGACTTGGATTTATGCTTTGACAGTCCTTTGTCAGCGTTGCCAGATAAATAAATATCGTATACTCAACACCGAATATTCAGCACAAATCACAATGCAGACGACTCAATACAACAACAATTTCGAGCTTAACTTTAACGATGAGTATGTTTGCGATGATTAAAATTCTTTTGCAAAATTTTATAATATTCTAAATAATTTGTTTAGTTAACTCGAGCTAGGACATTTTGCAACAAAAAATCCATTTTTATAAGATTGCCAGAATGAAATTTTACTCCGTCCACAGATGGTGCGAGAGAGAGTATCAAAAACAAAATTCGTTATTTCTTTTAGTTGTCGGTTTTTTGATCAATATTTTTAATAAATGGGTATTTCCATGTCAAATAGTCAGATAGTTTGGAAGGTATGCAAATTAAAAATCTCTTTTTTCCTCTTTTTCTAGTTTTTTTTTTGGAAGTTAATTTTTTCAATATTCAATAGTTAAAGGTACAAAAAACATTTTGAATATAAAAATTAAAAATTTCAATTTTTTAAAATCAAAAACAAATTAAAATGCGCCATTAAATTTTGAGCTAAAATTTGTTGTTTATACCTCTGTTTTATTCAAAAAATATGAAATTTTGAGTTTTTTTTTTATTTTTCAAATCGTCAGAGAGTTGGAATTGACCCTTTCCGAATATAGTGAAATTTTGTGGGGAAGTTTGTTTTTTTATCATAAAAATATTTTTTTTAAAAGCTATGAAAATTCAAAATTTTACTTTTCTATCTTTGCTTGGTTTTTTAATAAGTTCTACTTCTAAAGAGGGAACTAGGGTACCAAAAAATATTTTGAAAAACAAATTAAAAAATTTCTAATTTTCGAAAATTAAAATTTTTTCATAATCGAAAAAATTGAAGTACACAAAAAAATATTTAGAAAATAAAATTTCAAAATTTCCAATATCAGAAAATTTTAAATTTTTCAAAATCCAGAAATTGAAAGTCATTGAGTTTTGGGCTCAAATTCGTTTGTATTATACCTGTGGTCTTGAAATAACAATGTTTAGAGGTTTGTGTTTTTTTTTTTCTAAATATAAAAATATTTTAATTTTGGATAACAATTTTTTTTTTAATTTTCGACTTTAATAAGAGTTGAATTAGTTAAATATAAAATTACTCAATTTTGATCACTGTTAGTAGAACATTTTTAATTTAGCTATTGTTACCAAATAAAAATTTTCTCTTAGACCACCTTAATACACATCAGTACACATATGTTTGTATGTATATAGATGCAACTAAAAATTATTAAAACTATTTCGTAGAAATAATTTCAAAATAACATTAAAAAAACTAAATTTCAAGTTGTTCACATTACTTCCTCAACTCTACCTCTTCCAAGACCTTAGTCACCACTTTGTTATGTTTTATAGAATAAACTCAAAGTCACGTTTGTTTAAGAAATATTTAACAATTTTGTGTTTGAAATTTCATTGTGTTTTTTTCTAATAATATTTACATACACATGTTTGTAAATATAAATTGCTTATTTAATGGAATTGGTTCTCTTGTTCTTTTATCAAATTTAAGGAACGTGGCTAGTTAGTCAATAAAAATGATTTTGCGTGTCCAAATATTTTTGACTTTTTTCCGAAAGTTTTCTAGTCGTACTTAAGTTACTGAATAAAGCTTTATCGCGCAAGTTTACATATGTACGTTGTCATATGCAACATTTATCATATGAAATACAAAATTAAGTAATTCTGCACCAATAAGTAGTAACAACCAAAGTCGAGCTAGAACAAAATTAAGTTATTACCAGCATTGAATTCAGAATTTGAATCTGACATCAAAAATAATAAAGAATTCCGCTGCTTTATTTTAGGATTTTGAGGTTAGGATCGAAATTCTGATGTCAGATATGGCGGCATAATTTGTTCAGAGCTTTCTCTTCAGCTTAATTTTTTCACTAAAGCTCAGGAAATTATTACAATTTAATTTGCCTACTCTGAGAAATATGTAATTGAAATTTTTTTTTTACCCACCCTAATGCACATATGTATGTATTCCTAAACTTATAAGTACAAACACAAAATCTTATGGTAAATTGAATGCTAAATACAAATCTGCCATCAAAAATAAAACAAAATCCCAATTCCCTTTTTTGGTATTTTGAGGTTAGAAACGAACCCAGACATGCTAGGCAAATTGTGATACCAGAGCAGACGGAATATTTTAGGCAGCCATTTTTAAGCAGGTACACCTATGCGGTTAAATATATTAAGCTCTGAAATTATTATACATCGGTTTAGACACTCTGAGAAATTATTTTAAAAATAATTTTTTTTTTGGCCCGCCCTAACGTTCTACATACATATGTATACTTAAATTTTTTCTTTTGCTCTTTTCATATTTGTTAATTCGTGTTTTCTTTTTTGGCCATGGTTTGTCATTTCTTAAATTGACCTTGACTGACGTTTGTTTTATTAATTGAATCAAATTTCCTCTCATCTCCAGCCATGCGTCCCCTCTCTATATCCTCTCCACTTCCTATGTATGTGTCATGCTTTTATTATCAATTTTGACCTCTAGCGCACGTCATCCTTTTTTTATTTGGCCTGTGCCGCATGTAGTAGATACCTTTCCGTTTTAGTGGGCTTGTCATGGCTGGAATTAATCTAATAGACAAATGATGATGAACTCAACTATTTTATGTTTGCTTTTGCGTGATAAAGCAAGTTATTAAAACTAGTGAATGTATGACATGATTATGAGGCAATCACATAGTTTTTTGTTGGGTTTTTTCAATTCGGTATATACCCTGTAGTAGATATGATGAAGTGAGCTCGTGTTAGATTTTTCACCAAATTTCTTTTCTCTCAGAGAGTGAAGCATCAAATCTTCCAGAATAAACCCATTTCTCATGATTAATCCTGAAAAAAAAACAATCGATCTACAACTGATTAACCCTCACCGCTCTTTATCCCACTCTTAAACTAAAGCGCCTCCAATTTCCACCTCATAGAATTAAATTGTACACATATAATAGCATCGAAATTGAGTAGCCTTCTGTATAAAAAAAAAATAAAAACAACAACACAACCTACATTTTAGAACAACTTAATAGTTAACTAGACAAATGATTCACCCAAATGTAAGCTTAATAGCTGTATTCTGTAAGTCTGTCTCATCTCAAGTCACTAAATTTGAGATTTTTCATTAGAGACAATTTTTGTGACTTCCGCTGATTTCGGTATTCTGTAAGAGAAAATCACAAAAAGTTCACCATTGATGTGTGGTAAAAACAGATATGCATAAATCTGAAGTACAGCATTTGACAGCGCTCAAATAAATGGTGCAATAGCACAGGTAGTAAGTGTCTTGGGGTACAAAGTGAGCGGTGCAGGTTCGAACCCAAGATCGGGGACAGTTTATTATTTTTGTTTTTTTCTTTTTTTTATTCATTAATTGTTATTTTTTTAAATATTTATAAATGATTTCAAACTTAAAAAAAAAAATTTTAACTTATTTAATTTTTAACCCTATATTTTCTTGTTTGTGACCTGCCTACAACCAGCTGACAAATTAGTGACTCTTTTTTGAGACATGAGATGTGAGACAGCTTACTGAATACCAAATTGTCTCAAAATTGAAATTGACCACAAAATGGCTCTATTAGTGACTAGAGACAGCTTACAGAATTCGCCTATAAATTTAATTTGATATCATAATTTGTTTTTTTTTTTTTGGTTTTTTTTTGTTTTGTTTTGTTATTGTTGGATTTAGTGCTTGTATTTCCGCATTGGCCTACCCATAAACGAGTACACATGTACTTAAAAGCAGAAGTTTTAATATGATATGATGAATGTAAACAAAGTGCATTTAGCGATGGGAACGAAAATAATAGTCGACGCACTCATTTAAACGAATAAATACGAGCATGCACTACCCTGCAGGAAAAACTTAATTTTTTCCAAATTTAGCTTTTTTGTTTTTGTCTTTTACCATAAAACGAAGAAAACCAGTTTAAAATTTTTTTGATTTTAAAAAAAGTTGCTTAATAAAAATTGCTTAATTTTGTTTATATGTAAGTAATTGAGCTCGTCAACAAATTTAAGATTCTAAAAAAAATTGTTTGCCCAAAATTTGAAAATTTCAGCATATCAAAAAACAACAACAAATTTAAAAGACTTAAAAAAGTTGTTTGGCCAAAATTTAAATTTTCAAAATTTCAGCGTATCATAGATCAATCGGGCTTAGAATAAAAAAATCTGAGTACAAAATTTTATTTTGAATCTAAATTTTTTCAATTTTCGTATCATAGATCAATCGGACTCATAATAAAAAAATCTGAGTACAAAATTTTATTTTTAATTTTAATTTTAATTTTTTCAATTTTGTAAAATTTTAAAAATTTTGTTTTTCCAAAAAAAATTTTTACTATGTCCTTTGAAAGTCAAAATTTTTTAAATTTTTTTAATTTAAAATTTTGCTTGTTTTTATATTTTTTATGCCTCATAGTAGTACATTTTCAAAACTTTTTCTTTTCAAAATATACCTTATAGTAGCTCCTTGAAAAATATTTCACTAAGTTTAATACTTTCTTGTGACAGAACTTTGTTTTATAATAAAATGAAACTTCCCACTGATTCGGATTTGTGATTTCAACTATCTGACAATTTGACCTTACTTCCCACAGATTCATATATAGTCCAAACTGCTATTATTAAAGTTCCTACAGGGTATTTAAAACATTTGCAAATTTCCAACCCTCCAACAATAATTGGCTAACCATTCAATTCGTCCGTTTTTAATATCACAGATTGAGATTTCATATCATAACCGCACGGATGGCAAATCGTAAGCTCACCGTCTGATATTCTACAAAAACCACAAACGACTACCTTTAAACGTCCTCGCCGCCTTTACCAAATTACGCTGCTTACTTGCGTCTTCTGGTTTTTATTGCATGGCCCCTTTTGTTTAATGAATTTTAAATCACAAATATAAAGCAAGTCATTTGAGAATTGAGTAGACTCCTTGTGGTAGATAGGTCATGTAAGCTCGTTTTATTTCCGCACAGCGTGAGACGCCTTTTGAAGCAAGCGACGCTGTCACAAAATACAAAAATTACTGCCATATTCTGAATATAAATTGGACGACTCACCAACTATCTAGATATTATGCAAGTAATTTGACTTCTAAGCAATCACTTAATAATGCTAAATATTGTCAAATCAACTGAGCTTGTTAGGCTTGTTTTGTACTTTGGAGCTCGAAATGAACTCAGCATCTTAGTTTGAGCATTTCTTTTCATCTTTTCATGGTTGCGCGTTTTGTTGAAGATTTCTAGATGCTTATTGTCAATGTGTCTAAATTGAGATTAGTGGCTTCTCATGTGACACACCACACAAGGCATAATTTAATGGTTGTTGGGTATAACTAAAAATGTCGGCGGATAAGAACAAATCTTTAAAAATTTATATTTAAATTGGAGGCTGCCATTCTCATTCCGGATGCTGAGAGTAAATGCACGTGATAAGATCGTTTCAAACGATGTTACTTCCAGCATGAGGCTGAGTAGACTTTTACTGTTGGATAAGACTTTTGTTGATAAAATGCTGTTTGGTTGAGACGGGGAGTCTAAGAGCTAAATTTAAAATTTAAATTAAAAATAAAATTTTTTTTTTTTTTTTTGTTATTTAGTTTGTTTAACTATTTGTGTTTTTACCTTTAATTTTTGGTTGGCTAAGAAATTAAATTTGTCCTTAGAAATTTAAGTTAAATTTTAGCTTTGGCTTTAGACGAAAATTCAAAATTGTTTATTTTTTTTTATTTAGACTTAGAAATCAAATTTTAACATAAGCTTTGAAAAATAAAACTCACATTTTAGCATTTAGTTTTGGTTTAAGAAATAAAAGTCACGTTTTAAGTTTTGACTTTGGTTTAAGAAATAAAAGTTAAATTGAAATTTTGACTTTAAAGATTAATTCAATTATTTAATTTCGATGTAAGAAATAAAAGCCAAATTTTAAATTTTAATTTTGACTTAAGAAATATCAATTCAAACTTTCACTTGTGCTAAATAATAAAATCCTGATTTAACCCTCCTTTGTTTTACTAAAAAAAATGTAGCCTTTGTAATTTGAAACTTCAAAAATCACTATTAAATTAGTTGTCTCTTTCTAACTAGCCTTCGCTAATTGAATTCAAATCAAAGCGCTCCTAAAATAATTTCGTTCTGCTGTTTTCGTTTATCGTATTTGAGCGGTTGTAATCAAAGACGAGAGTCATGTAGCTGGGTCTTTGAATGTATTCGATGTCTTTCTGCCTGCTTGATGACTTTAATTGGCGCCGAACCGCCTACGCGCTAGTTCAATAAATCACACCAGGCATCGCGCACGTAAGAACGTAAATTCGAATCGAAAAAATTTTGCTTTTCAAAACCGTTTTTGAAGAGAAAAAATCGAAGCTATTAAAAAAAAATTATAAATATTTAGGAAATTTCGAAAATACAAAAAAAAAAAATTATATATAATTAAATGTTTTCAATATACAGTTTTAGTATGGCAGTATAGAGTTGATAGAACTAGGGAAGACCGTTTTTACTTCGACAATTTTCAATTTCACCTATATATCAAACAAGAGGGTTTGATTTTTTCGATGTTTTCGTGCTTGCGAATTCGAATTCTCGCCACATCTCTAATACGTACATGTGGATATGTATGTAAACATCTTACACGTAAACAAGTAGCTCGTGTCAATTATCTACCCACAACATTCTTACATTGTGGTTGGCAGAATAATAATTTTGTTGCAGATTTTTTTTATTAATTTTTTAGTTTCGGTGTCATGTTTCGTGATTTTTCTTTGCGACTGGAATGTTATTGGATGCTATTTTTAGCAAAACCATTTAGTTTCTAGCATCAAAGGATTTTTTGTTATGAATAAAAATTTTTTTTTTTATAATAAAAAAGTTAAAATTTAGTTCTCAACTTATACACAAATAATTCCTAGGTTGGCGCGTGATTGAAAAGTTATGTTGAAGAAAATTTGAAATTTTTATTTTATAAAATAAAATAACTTTTTCCTCTGCAATATTTCGTACAAAATTCTATTAAAAAACAGTTATACTAAATTTTAACTGTTTTAAAAAAATTTAAAATTTTGAAATTTTTTTGCACATGTCGCAATCGGAATATCAAAATTTAAAACAAAATAAAATTTTCACGATTAATCAAGCTCTTATTTTCTTTTACGATAAATCAAGCTCTTCTTTTCTTTTACAAATTTGTATGAAAATATATGTTTTTAAAAACACACTCACCTTGGAAATTTTTGACTAAAACTCTAATGTTGAAAAAAAAAATGTTGGCTTTTCGAATTTATTAATTCAAAATCTATTAAAAATAATATTTTTATTGAAAAAAAATTTTAGTTCAAATTTAGTTTTACAACTTTTTTTTGATTATATTAGCGCCAGCTCTGACCTTCACCGAGAAATTTGATTTGAATAGAAGTTCGTTAAAAATACACACACATATACTCAGCTCTGAAAGTTTTACTAATATCTGTTTTATATTATTCTATCTGATATTTTATTTTAAGAAATTTTTGTTTTAAAATGTCACATTGACCTATTAACCGACAAACATGCGCCAATTCAATCAGCTCCAGACAGTTCTCAGGCATTTGAGCTATAATTGGAGGTTATCACAATTTTAGTTTAAAAATACAATTAAATAAATTGTTATCACAATAAAATAATAATAAATTATCAACATGCCCCAGCAACCAAAACAAATATATACATATTAACCCTTGTACAGCCATACAAAATCATTTCGGTCATTTATCACAATATAAGTGACAGGCTGGCACTTTGTCTATGTACATTTCTACTAAGTATGTATGTGAATTGCTTATTTTTGGGGACTTCATTTATTGGGCA
>OX608080.1:7600179-7632679 GCA_951509765.1 Sphenella marginata | reverse complement strand
ACTTATGACACCCGTTACTATACGACTTTGTGAGGTTATGGCTCTTAATCCGGTGCCTATTTTGATGTGTATGGTGATCTATTCGAATATTGGTGGCGCCCTCACGCCCGTTGGTGATCCACCAAATGTGATAATTGCTTCGAATAATTTCATAGCGCGCAATGTAAGTGTGCTTTGATGTAGCGCTACTGTTTATCGAAATTAATTATGCTTCTTCTTTATCTCCGCACAGGGTGTCAATTTTGCTATATTCACTCTACACATGCTGCCCGGTGTGCTATTGGTGATGGTGCAGACGTATGTGCAATTACGTTACAAGTTCCGCAATATCAACGATTTACAATTCAAAGACTCACCCGAGGTGGAAGAGCTGCGCCACGAGATACATGTGTGGAAGCGCGCTGCACAAAGTCTTTCAGCTTACTCGAAGGATGAGGAAATTGTGCGTCAAACTTTGATGAAAAAAGTTAACCGTTTGAAGCGTAGTCTAAAGAAACGTGTCTCAGAAGCGGACGAACCGGCGCCTAATTATAACCAGACACTAACGCAGCTACAAGCAAAGGTTGGCGCTAATAATATAAATCTTCTATCACTTCTTTATGCGCTCTCTCTTACAGTATCCCATACGTAACAAAGCGCTACTCATCAAGTGCTCATTTGCGCTTGTCTTCGTCATCAGTTTGTTCTTCTTGCATTCAGTGCCCGAATTGCAACGTTTGTCTTTAGGTTGGACAGCGCTTTTGGGCGCCATTTTCTTGCTTATTCTGGCCGATATTGAGGATATGGAAGCGATATTGGCGCGTGTTGAATGGTCGACATTATTATTTTTTGCTGCTCTCTTTATTCTTATGGAAGCGCTCTCTGAACTTGGTTTGATTGAATGGATTGGTCAAATGACGGAGAGCATTATTTTGGGCGTCAGTGAGGGTTCACGTCTCATGGTGGCTGTGCTTATTATACTTTGGGTGTGTTTAATTTCTTTTTGTTTTAATTTATGCTCAAACTCATTTTTGTATATCGCTCTCTTTTAGGTCTCAGCTATAACCTCAGCATTTGTCGATAATATTCCACTAACAACGATGATGGTAAAGATTACAATTTCTTTGGCGGAAAATTCAGCGTTGAATTTGCCGTTGCAGCCGCTTGTGTGGGCTTTGGCTTTGGGCGCTTGTTTGGGTGGTAAGTTACATATTTTTTTTTACTACTTATTTAGCTTAGCTCTTCAACCGGCTAGTTGTCTTTTGTGCTCTTTTTCCACTTTTATTAAATAAAAACCTTTTTTTACCTTTTACTCACCAAAATAGGTAATGGCACACTGATTGGCGCTTCGGCGAACGTTGTTTGTGCTGGTGTGGCCGAGCAGCATGGCTATAAGTTTACTTTTCTCGAATTTTTTAAGTAAGTTGGCAACTCTAAAAACTTTTTTTTTTCACCAAGCAATAACTTACAAATGTTTCATTTGCTACAGGGTCGGTTTCCCAGTGATGATCGGCAGCATAATTGTGTCCACGGGCTATCTACTCTTCACACACGTACTCTTCGCATGGCACTGATAGTAAATCATAAATCATCGTATGTGAACAACAAAAATATGTGAAATATTTTGAAATAAAGTAGAAATAAAAATACCTCGTATAGCAGAAAGGTGAATAAAGGAAGAGCGTAAGTTAAAAGGAAACGAAAAAAAGCGAGCTTAGAATGTACACGATGATTTGATTTTAGCAATATTTGTTGCTGCGTTCGACATACATAAAACATACAAACATACATTAATTGTAGATATAACTCACCGAAACATAAAATATTCTTACATGAAAATGTATGTAAAAAGAAAAACAAAAATTTAAATGAAATGTTTTTATTATTAGGAAATGAAAAACTTTGTATTCTAAAATTACAAATAACTTAGTGATGCGTTGTAAGAAAAACAAAAAACAAAAACAAGTTTTGATTCTGAAGTGATTTAGTAAATTTTAACACTTTTAGGGAAAATGTTTAGAAAAATTAAGTTTACAATTTCTTTAATTTGTTTAGCTTTAGCATAAATTATTACAAAAATATTAAACATAGTAACGAAATTGATTGATATTAAAAATGATATTTGCAAAAAAAATAAAATTATAATAATTCTAAATAATAAAAAAAAACCAAAAGCTAAATTTAAATGTAAAGAACAAGAAAAAAAATACAAAAATTATAAATGAAAATATGTAAGAAACCGAAATAAAAAATAAAAAAGAGAATTGAACACTACAAAAAAAAAAAAAAATTGCATAGAGATTATTTTTACACCTGTTGTTACGAGTACTTTAGTCGTTAGTCTGTGAGTAGGCTGCATGCAGTGTTGCAAATGTGAATGTGATGCAAAAAAGTAGTACTTTGTGAGAACCTACACCACGCTGAGCTGCACGCTGCTAGCAGAAGAATAGTTATACCTATATATGTAGAAATGCGTATGTGCTATATGTGCGTTATTCCAACTCAAATGGCTGTATGATGGAAATATATTGTTTTCAATTTTAATGAATTTTGTAAACAAAAAAATGTTTTTATTTTAGCTAACGTATTACTCAAATTTGTTGCAATAATCCTTCGATAGTTATAAAATAAATTTTTTAATTTTTGCTATGAGGCTGTCTAATGGAAAATTATTTTTATAGCTTCGAAAAGTACTTGTTGTGGTTTCAAAATATATTTCTTAAATTTTTTTTATTTTTGTTTGCTTTAAGAGTGTATTTTGATGTATTTTTTCTATAACAATCATGACTTGTTTTAAACATAAATTCTTCTTAAAGTAAAAATATATTTTTTCCAATTTAAACGAAAAAAAAAAAAAATTTTCTTTGGCAAAACTTAAATACAACTATTTGACAAACCAAATCACTTTCATTCGAACATTCTTCGATGAAAATTTTTTTTTGTTAGCTTCAGTTTTTTTTAAAGATCTTTAAATAACAAACAAAAGTGTACAATTTCTAAATTTTTTAAAATTTAAAAAAAGCTTTTGTACATTATTCATTAAACTAGATAAAGCCTAATCAATTTTTAAATTTCGGAATTTTTTTTTAATTATTATAAATTCAACAGTTTCTCTTTTGTAAAATACATTATTATAGATTATGTAAATATACATAAATATTAGGTAGTTGAAAAAAATTTTTTTTGGAATAGATTGTTTTATTCAAAGGAAATTGTTGCTTAAAATCCATTCAAATCGTTAATAGTCCATTCCCAGCATAGACCGATTTGAGTTGGAATAACCCACGAAAGGAATTTTTTAAATAAAGTGGCCACTTGAAACCGCTGTAAATTTGTAATACCGTAAATTTTTATAATTTTTTTTTTTAATTTTGATATTTGTCTTGATTTTGAATATTTTTTCTGCATTTGCGCTATTTTTCAAAATTCTCTCAAAAAAGATGCTTAGGAAGTAGTGTATTAAAAAATAACAAAAACAACTAACACTAATACTAATACGTGTGTATATTTATTTAACAATGTGTATACAATAACAAAGCGTTCTACATATATTTTGTTTAAATTTAATTAACTCCATACATACATATGTATATAACTAAATATGTTTAACGAGTATTTATCAAATTTATAAATAAATTAAATATTTAATATTGCTATGCCTTAAACAGAAATTCGAAACACTAAGCAAATATTTGATTTTAGTTTCAATTTCTAGCACTTCATTATGTTTATGCTCTACATTTAGCTATCTTATGTAATTAAATTTAAGTTATATTGTTATTTATATGAGTAAAATAAAATATTTGCTATAATAAATGATAAAAAGAAATTTGAAAATATTTTTTTTTTGGAAACATTTTTTTTTTTGATATTTTTTTTTTTTTTTGAAAAGAAATGCTTTGGCATGGAATTGTGATAGAAAGTTGTGATGCGATCGATATACACAATTGTTCTAGAATCTAGATATATTGGAACCTTATATAAATCGCGATAAAGGAAATCTCCTATTGTTGTATTGTAAAGAGTGCTTCACTTGGTGAAGAGGCTGATAAGCTTGGAGAACCCCTTTTAAGAGACTCCCCCGGGTACTTTTTTTCAAATATTTGACAGTCTCACCCATTTCTAAATATTTCCTACGAAGTGTTTCATTTCGGAATTTCCCACTAAAGTGATCGTTGGCTACTGCTATTGGCCTATTTGTGTTGGCATGACTTAGCACCTAAACTAAGATACTTAAGTGAGTACCTACTTGCATATGCTAAGTAAGCTTTAATTGCATACCAAAATAGTAAATAATATTCAATATAACACTAACATAACTATTCGAAAGGGAAAGGCCTATTCAAATACAGTGCCTCAAAATAGTCAAAAAACATTTAAAAAAAAAAATTAGCCAAACAATGAATGCAAATAGCGCATTAAAGAAATATTTAAAAGGCAATTCACAAGTGGAGGTGGTTATTTATGCAAGTACGCTTATGAATTGGGATGCGCCGATCAATGGTAGTTAATGAGCTTTGGTCACTTGGTAATTTCCCAACTGAAGGAAATGAAAGGCCATTAAAAGGTGAAAAATAAAATAAAAGATAACTTATTGCTAGTCATATTAAAGAAAAAGGTACTAAAAATGTAGCATATGAATGAACAAGAGTTGGTTTGCCTGTAGCCATGCTTGACGTGATTGATCTATCGAATCAGCTAACCCCAACCCAGCACCTCTTTATCCATCATCAGCTCATCAGCTTTGGAGACCGTAGCTAAAGCAAAGATGATCAAAGCCAAAATCTTTAATTCGTTTAATACAAAATTTTCATGACACTTAATCACAGCTTAGCTACTGACAACAGTTGACAACAGCGTTTGAGTTACATACGTCCTACTTCAAGCTGGGGTTAATGAAAATCTCAGAATATGTAGATATGTAGATAAGAAGGCAATTTCTGAAATACTTATTAGTATTTAATTTTTTCACAAAAGCCAAAAAAGTTATATAGCTACCCAACAAACCAAGAGTCATAAATGAGCCATAAACGACTCATCAACTTTGCTTTTAGAGATGATCGTTCGATATGAGGTGAATTTCATATATCATACGAGCTTGTATAGGAGTCATGTGTGGACACTTTTTGGTCTCATAATAGGCGCTTCGTGGACTCTAAAAATAGTCATATAGGAAGCTTTTCAATCTGAGTCATTTGGGGTCTTAAAAGACATTGTGAGGAAGTGGAATGAAGCAATTGAATTTTTAAGTAAAGTCGAAGCTATGTTTAGCAAAATTATTAAGAAGATATTTGGGAGAAAACCTTTGAAATTCTGATCTGTTTGAAAAAAAAAAAAACTAAGGAACAAGAATCCTTTAGAACGGCATTTCGATACAGTCAGAATCCAGCAGAAAATATTTATTCACCACATATTTACGATGAAGATGATTTAAGATGGCCAGGATTTTAATAGCCAATGATATGAATATGATCTAAACACTCCTGAACGACGGCTCATAATTTTCAACATATCAGAGTCATAGAACACTATCGAACAGAATCTATGGACTTTAAGTCATCAATCATTGAAAACTTGGTCTCAACAGATATTTTTAATTTCAGAAACTTATTCTATTAGTAACTCATATCACCCGAACCATCATATACTTCATACTCCACGCATTGCACTTAACCTCAAATGTATTCAAGTTCAGACATGTCCATTGCTAGATATCGACGGCTTGGAGTTATCAGGGTAAACAATTTCGAAAAAACAAAAGGGCTATAGCAAGCCTGCGTGTGCGATACTGTCCCAATGTACTCTACATCAAATATGGTTCTTGAATTCCCTGCACAGTGGGGCTACAAATTTTAGCTGGTAGTATAAATATTAACCCCGTTGGTAAATGTAACTCTAGCAATAGTTCTAGTGATTATCACAACAGCAACAACTAAATAATCCTAAAGCGTAACTAATAGCAGAGATTAAATTTGATTAACTAAACTTAACTAAGCCTTGAAGTGGTCTCTGAACCAAATTTAAAATAAGTACATGCTATATAGATATATGTATATGTATGTGCATACCAAGGTATGAAACCGAGAGTAAAAGCAAATATGTGTCCGCGAAATGAAGTAAAAAACTAAAAAAGAAGCCAAACCGTTTGGAACCGGTTCCCACTTTTGAAACGTTTTTGGATTGATTATTTTTAAGATCTAAAATATCAGTTAACAGGTTTCGAATAATAAATCGGTTCCGGTTTCTGTTTCCAATAATGACTCGGTGAATCGAATAATTAATCGGTTTAGTCGGTTATGGTTTCGGTTTTGAATGATGAATCGGGTTAATCGAGAACACTTCAAGGTTTCAGCTAAATTTATGATTTTAATGAATTTGTAATAATCTTCAATTTTTGTGTCGATTCGATGAAAGAAAATTTTTTTTTTTATATTTCAAAATATGGTCTGCCGAGAGTTTAAATTTAAATATGACCACATACTAAACAATTAAAATCACACATCATACAAAGTAACAACAAAAAGCAAATAAAAAAAACTCACTCAAAGTAAGTTTAATTTGTTTTTTTGAATGCAGTCCAATAAAACCGCTACCACTGAGTCAGTGTGAACAAGAGACTAGCAAAAACACAGATGAGAAGTGGGTAGACCAGCTTCGAGTTGTCGGTTGAGCGATGTTGCAATGTGCACTAAAGAGCATGCGCAGCATTGACTAATAAAACCATAAAAAAAACTTGCAAAGCAAAATCGAGAATTAGCTGAAAAAGTGGCGGTTAAAAGTTAAAAGAGAGTGACTTACTCGCAAATACATATTTTTGTATATGACGCACTATGAGGCAAAGTCGGAAAAGGTTCAAATCAAAATCAAAATCAAACAAAAAGGTTTTTGTATACCAACAATTCAATTATATTGTACATTTTGTAAATTACCTGGACTAGCTCAAGCTCATAAATAATAAGTTTTATTATGTTAATGAAATTTAGTATTGTTTGTTTATTTTTTTATATTTTTTTGTTTCTTAAATATACTTTTTTAACTATCATTTTTTAATTAATTATTAAAAATTTGTATTTTTTTAGCTTTTCTTATAGATCTATGCGGAAGAAATCTAGCAGCTATCAATAATAAATTTTAAAAATATTTAAACAAAAAAAAATAATTTTCATGAAAAATAAAAACTTTTATTCATTCAAGGCCATAAAAATAAATTTTTATATATATGAAAATTATTTTTTTTTTTTAAATATTATTATTATTATTATTCTAATTATTTTTTTTTTTAATATTATTAATATTATTCTAATTATTTTGTATTTACATTTCTTCACTTTTTTTTAATAACTACTTTGTAATTAATTATTAAAAGTTTTTATTAAAATAGAAAAGGATTTATAGCAGCTTTAATAATAAATTTAAAAAATTTATTTTCATAAAAAATAGAATTTTTTATTCATTCAAGCCCATAAAATTTAATTTTTATTTTTTTTAATTTTTTGCTCATTTTTAATTTTAAGACTCATTTATAGTCTTGCTACTTTATTACTCTTTTTACAACTGGTTCCAAACTAGTTTAAAATGAAGCAATATAAATACGCACCCAAAAAGTATAGTCAATGGACTACAATATTTGCTGAGTTTTTGACTTCAGCTTTCCAAGCTTTCAATAACATAGGAGATCGAAGCCACATTTTTATAGAAAACACTCATAAAAAAGAAAAAAATCATCAATTGGTATTAAGTGCCGCAAAAAGCATGAGTCACAATGACCTTACAAAAAAATTTGATTACGTTTGTGTGCTACTGTTTTGGTAGCGATAACAAGTGGATGTAACACACTGTGCACGGTGCGCATGCGCAATAGCATTACGTGATATGCGATGCGATTCATTGAAGTGCTTCGAGTGGCTGAAGTCACTTAGCGTGGCGTGTTGTCATTGCGTCTGCTGCTAACATTGTTGCTATTATTGCTTTTCGTTTTGTTGTTGTTGGTAGTGCTGCTGCTGCTGCAATAAACTGGGCACCGACAATATATCAACTTTTTTGTTTTTGTGCTTTGCAAGCTTTTTGTTGTTTTTGTTTACGTTTTGTGGTCGACCACTTGGGTTTTTTGTTAGTACCGCGAGCATTCCAAAAATTTCGTTTTCAGTCAATGTGCGAACGCGAAACGTGAAAGATGTAAGTGTCGAGGAGTTGGGTGGGTCAGTGTTTCGAAATTTGTAGCTATTAAACAGAGCGCTAAAAGCGAAATGACAAACAAGTGCAAAGTGGTGATTGAAAAGGCGGCATGCAAATATTCGGCAGCTAGAAAAATTTAATAATTACAAAAAATTTTTAATTAAAAATTGTGAAAAAAGAAATTGAAAAAATTAAAAAAATTTATGGTTATCTATTATGAAAATCCAATTTTTTATACAAAAATTGCGTATACGCAGTGTTGTTTTTTTTTTTGAAATAGAAACCCTAGAAATATTGCAAAAAAAAGTAAATAACAGCTATTTATTAAAAAGTAAACAATTTCATTACTTGCCGTGTGTACACTTTCATTGCACTTTCGTTTTTTCGATTTTTTTTGCACGTTTTTCTTCACGCAACTTTTGCTTAGTGCCGCATTGCCCTCCATTCCATTGACTCGATTCGGTGGTCAATGAAATGTTTTTTGTTTTGTTTTGTGTTGCTGTGCGAACCCTTTGGAATTTTAATGTGAATGTGCGTACATGACAGTTTTTGACAAGTGCATGGGTGGGCAAAAAAAAAAACATTGAAAAATATTAAAAAAAAAAAAACGAAATTAATGAAAGAGAGAGTGTGAAATCGAATAGCATAACAAATCAGAAAGTAAAATTTTTGTGAAAAAAAAAATGTTGAGAATTAAAAAAGGAATAAAGTAAAACAAAAAACTGAAAAAAATGTTATAGAAAAACGTCACGGGAAGAGATACGACATATAAGAAATAAGAAACAGAGTGAAGAAAGGAGTGAGTGTGAGAAGATTGAGAGGTTGCCTGACAGCAATAATAGATAACAGAAAATTTTGAAAAAACTTCGATGCATGACAGAATGTTTCGAAATGATGCCAAAGTTGTGTGGCGTAGCATGCCATAATCCCAAGTGGCATTATACCAAATAAAAAAATTGAGACTATGAAACTAAATCGGGTTACTAAGTGTAATTATTCTGTTATTGTCTTGGCATTACGACTCAAGTTTGATCACTTTGCATTATGGCACTGCAGGGGTTGTGTCACAAAGCCAAATAAAAAGGATATTTCCACCACCACTCCAGTATCATAATCATAAGAAGATAAAACGCGGTAAAAATCTGTGAATTTTTGCTGATTTTTTAAGCTTAAAAGTGACATAACCCCAATTGGGATTATGGCACTACCACCTCAGTGCCACAATCCTAACTAAGAAAACTTGTGTTATAGCACCATACCTGATGTAGGATGAAAACCATTACATTTTTTCTGATTTTTTCTCGCTCAATGGTGACATAACCCCAATTGGTATTATGGCACTGTAGTGGAAGGGTTATAATTCCAAGTAGAAAATTGATCTGCTTTGAGATAGAAAAAACTTTAAAGGACTTATTTCATTTGAGAACGAGCGTTAATATTAGCGCGTCTGAGTAATGAGAATATTTCAACTTTCAATGAAATAGCGGAAGTAACATCAAATTCTATGAAGCAGTGGTGCGAATTCAGACATACAGACACACAGACAAAAATTCTACTAACAGTCATAAAAACAATTTGGTTAAAAAAACAATTAATAACAAACAATTATTGCACCCTAAATATTTATGCAATAAACAACAAAACATTAAAACATTAATAATATTTGTTAATACCTACCTTTGTACATACAAATAGACATTTAAAATTTTTTTAAAAAGTGAGAGCGTTTACCAAATGTTTAGTATCGCCTTGGACTGTTTGAACGGTTTGTTTGTATTTCTCATTCACAGCAGCGACCTTGTAAGCATGTGAGTTAGGGTGTGCCTTACTGACATGGAATTTTTTTTTTTTTATTTGTTTTTTTTTTTATTAAGAAATAATTATTAATAAACATACAAACTAGTAAAATTAAAAAATCGATGAGAGCGGGAGAAACGTAATTTATTACTCGTAAATATTTGGCATCTGGCAACTTAAAACATACATATTTTCAAAGCTTTTCAAAAATTAAAAAAAATTACAAAGCTAAAGCTTTCCGTATGGTATCGGCATTGATGTGAATTTTAAAAATATTTAGAAAAAAATTTTAAAATTTTTTATTGTACAAAAAAACATTTTTTCAAATCGTAAAAATAAAAATTGCGCTTTTATATATCAAATTTGTATGTATTATAATTCTTATAAATCTAAAGACATCCCTTCAGAAAAAATGTTGTGTTTTTGAAAATTTGAACGTTAAAAAAATAAAAATTAAAATTTTTTCCAAAATTTTAAAATCATATTTTTGAAAAAAAAAAAAAAAGAACCACTTCTAAAAATTTTAGGATATCTATAGATATCCCAGAAGTACAATATAAAAAAAATTTTACGATTTTGAAATTAAAATTTTTTTTTTTTCAAAATATTTCTTTTTGTGAAAGGTCATACTTCCACTCAACCATCGCTATATAGCCCCTTACTACTTCATACGCGCCGTTTTGCAATTCACTTTAAACACCAACCATTTAATCCAATTTCCAAAAAACTATCTTTTCAGTAATCACAAACTACAAAGCAAACCAAACTGAAAAGTTAAGACACTTGCAGCTTGCAACATAAATTTGTTGGCTTCATGTGGTTAGACTGGCTGCAAGTGGTCAAGTAGAGCGCACGAGCAACACCAGCCAACAACAACGCCCAGTAGCATTGCAAAATATTTGTCATAAATGCCTTTGAAACAACGCAAAATCGCCAATCGACCCGCAGACCCAGATGAATGTCCCACTGAAAATGTTGTTTAACAACAAAAACGCCATATTTTCGGTTACTTTTAGTATTTGGCTTATAATATGCTGTTGTTGTAAGTATTACACCATATTACCAATAAAAAATATGTTTGTACATTAGGGTGAGAAAATTTGTAGGGAGGTATTTTTACGAGGTACTGGGTAGCAAAGGTGCGAAACCAACTGACACACACTCAAGGTATGACACCGATGAATAAAATGTTTTGGTTCCGCTTGTGGTTTCGTAATATTTTTCAGCTGAAGGATCGTTCTTCGGGTGGCATTTTCATAAAGAAAATATTTTGCCACAATTTAAAAAAAAAAAAAAAAAGTAAAAACCGTTTAGAACCGGTTCTGCTTTTTGCAACGGTTTCAATTACGTTCGTTTTCTAAACAAAACAATATTTCGGTTTTGGTTTCGAAACATGAACTGATTTTAATCGGTTGAGGTACCGATATCTATTTGAGTCCTTGGTACAGCCCATTCTAAGTGCCAACATTTTAGTAAAATAGATTGAAAGATTAAAAATTTCATCCAATGAGTCCTTCAAAAAAATTAGTTAGCATAATAGAATTACATATAACGCTTGTGGATTTACCTCACCTAAGAATATTTTTGTCAAATATTTCATGTACAAAATTTTCATAAAAAAGTGGCAAACCTGCAAAAAAACATTCTAAATGACAGCTCTTAATTTTGAGTTTTGAAAATGTTTGCCAAAATATGTATATTGGAATAGTAATGGACCCACCCTAATATATATACAGCTATGGTCAGAGCTTTAGCGCACTTAGAAAGAGTTCGATATAAAGCTCAATAAAACAATATCTAAACAAATTAAATCCGGTTTTTTTAGCTAAACACATTTATTAATTCATTATAAGGTTAAACAGCTTAAAGTAAACAATTTTCCTTAGTAATAGTATGTTAAATTAAAAGTTACTCTTATTTGGTCAAAGTTTGGTTTGGACAGAGACTTAGCGCACTTTTGAATTTGTTTAAAAAATACAAAGTTTTGGTAACAATTCAAAGACATTTTTTTAGTATTATTATTTACCATATTAGTACTTGGTAGAATAACCATTATTCTGTATTTTTGCTTCACACCTGCGTGGTAAACTCTCTATTAACTTTTGCCCCTGTCCAAAGAAATAGAGTTCCAAGCTTCTTGTACACCTACCCAAAGTTCATCGATATTTTTGAACTTTTTTTGTCCAACCATACTCTTAACATCATTCCATAAATTTTCAATTGAATTCAGGTCCGGACTTTGAGCTGGCCAATCGAGTTGAGTACTTTGTTCCTGCGAAATCCAGTTTTTGACCACTCTTGCGGTATGTTTGGGGTCATAAATCTCCAGTTTACTGGCATAAACTCGAAATAATATGGTTCCATCTTACTCCTGAGGATGTCAAGAAACATGTTTGGATCCATATTCCGTTCTATCTTAACCACCGGTCCAACCCCGCGCCACGAAAATGGCCACCAAGCTTTTAAATTTCCACCGCCGTACTTCACCGTATCTTGGATTGGTTTTTGGTTCTTTTGACTGATGAAACTAAAATAAACTTCATCGGCCCTGATGACAAAACCTACGTACATCGTGAAAAGAACCAACAAACCAATCCAAGATACACAAAAAAGACGTTGAAGCACTGCGGTGGAAATTTAAAAGCTTGGTGGCCATTTTCGTGGCGCGGGGTTGGACCGGTGGTTAAGATAGAACGGAATATGGATCCAAACATGTTTCTTGACATCCTCAGGAGTAAGATGGAACCATATTATTTCGAGTTTATGCCAGTAAACTGGAGATTTATGACCCCAAACATACCGCAAGAGTGTTCAAAAACTGGATTTCGCAGGAACAAAGTACTCAACTCGATTGGCCAGCTCAAAGTCCGGACCTGAATTCAATTGAAAATTTATGGAATGATGTTAAGAGTATGGTTGGACAAAAAAAATTCAAAAATATCGATGAACTTTGGGTAGGTGGACAAGAAGCTTGGAACTCTATTCCTTTGGACAGGGGCAAAAGTTAATAGAGAGTTTACCACGCAGGTGTGAAGCAAAAATACAGAATAATGGTTATTCTACCAAGTACTAATATGGTAAATAATAATACTAAAAAAATGTCTTTGAATTTTTACCAAAACTTTGTATTTTTTAAACAAATTCAAAAGTGCGCTAAGTCTCTGTCCAAACCAAACTTTGACCAAATAAGAGTAACTTTTAATTTATCATACTATTACTAAGGAAAATTGTTTACTTTAAGCTGTTTAACCTTATAATGAATTAATAAATGTGTTTAGCTAAAAAAACCGGATTTAATTTGTTTAGATATAGTTTTATTGAGCTTTATATCGAACTCTTTCTAAGTGCGCTAAAGCTCTGACCATAGCTGTATTTACACACTTCTTTGCTCCGTCTCACACACTCAAACTTTAGTACACTCATTTTACTCAAACTTAGTATTAATAAAATCGCTCTTTTGTTTAGTTTATCATTTCAAGTTTGGTCTTCAATCTTTCGCTTCACAGAATTGGTTGCGATTGAGCAAATATGAAACCGGTTTTAAGCCTTTTAAGCTTTGGAGTTATTCAAAGCACTGCACCCTTTCGCAGTAACTCACGTTTTTCAGCGGCTTTATGGGTTTTTTTGTTGTTTCTTTTTAGTTCCTAAGCTTAAAACGCCATTCAAAATGCTATGTCGTCATTGTGTCAAGGTCGCTTAGTTTGGTTCATTTTTTTGTATTTATTTTTCTCTTTAGTTTTTATTATCCACTAAAACATCAGCTCTAATGATCTTTGATTCAAGCTGCCGCACTTTCATGTCTTGTCATTTGTTTGTTGCTCTCATGACGCATGTCTTTTTTTGATTTGTTATGCAGACGCCCATGATACAGTTGTAAAGAGTCAATAAACTCAGTTACAAACGACTGCGCTCACGGAATACATACATATTTACGCACTTCTTCGTTTATGTAAGTGCGTTTAATAGCGCCAAATAGTTGCTTTACTTATTAAGGCCGCCTCTTTAGTCCTCAGTTTTTTTTTAGCGGGTGTTGATTGCAAAACTAGTTAACTGAGATTAATTCGATTTCGTAATTTCAAAAAGTTGGCCGGCTTTCAATTGCCCATTTAAATCAATGTAAAGTCATCTCGTTTGGTCAGCTTGGATCAGCGAGAAAAAGTTGGTTGAATTTTTATCTCCCTACCATGAACAAGACTGAAAAGTTATGTAAGTGTATATGGGATGTGCTACGCCCCCTTTCCGTCATTTTATTTTTCTGATTTACTATATTTATTTCTCCTTTTTTTCAATTTCCTACCTCAAATACTCTTTTGAGGACAGCCTTATATCGCAATTTGTTCCAAGACGGCCTATCGTGGGAGTCGGTTGAAGGTATGGTCACCATTTATTCAACACATTCCCTGTTGCACTATTTACAAAAAAACAATTTAAAATGTTTAATGTTTTACAAACGATTTTTACCATTAATAAAATCGATTCAAAAACATCGAAAAATATAAATAATCGATTAAAGTAAAAAGCGATTATTTAAACATTAGCCTAGTCTAAGGATAGTCCCAAATCTTGTTGAGAGGTAGATCGTCTTGTACCTTGAAAATAATCATGACTTCAAGGCCAATTATTAAAAATTCGATTGAAGAGCTTGCTTCTTGGAATATTTTTCAAAACCGACCCTGCAAAAAACGTGATTAGCCCAGGATGAATCTGTTTAGAGATTCGTCGCACATAATGACCTAGATTGTGTCCGGCAATTTTACTTAACGGGTTTTAAGTGAATTTTAATTTGTGGTAAAGTTGTTAAAAATTATCTACTATCCCAAAATATTCATCAAAATCCAAACAAACCACAGCCACAAAGTCTAACTCAAAGTGTAAAGGCAATTTCAATTAGGGCCAAGCAGATGGTCGTCATAAAAAATAAAACAAACAAAAAAAGCTAACAAAAAAAGTTATAAAAAAATATAATGAAATGAAAACAAAAGTCCGATTTTTATGTAGGTGCACTTTGCCTACTAATTCAATATACAATTTTGTTGTTGTACAATCTATTTTGAGTGACTATTAAGCTGAACCCAAATCTTTTATGTGAATACTCACATATTATGTAACTTTAAGTTGGAGCTGCTCTTTTGTTTTGGTTTTCATTCAATGTACGCAGCTGAGAGTATGAAAAAATGTTAATTGGGATGTTGGATTGACACATAGCCGGCGCCATTTTTGTGAGTCTTTTATTTTGCCGAGTCATAGCCATGACATTTAGTAAGGGTCTTCAGTTTTAAAAAAATTTCAAGAATAGAACTTGAACGCTTTCAAAGAGATTCTAGCATATACGGGCGGCTCTAAGTCCAATAAATCTATTTGTCCAGAGTTACTTTTATATCGCAAGGCACTATCTCAATACTTTCTGGTACAGAGTTGAGAATATGCAAAATTGTAAGCCTCCATGCAAATTCACTTTATTAGTTTTGATCAGCAGGCCCATCGATGACAAAGATGTGGCGCTCATTGCCATTGTCACTGCAAGCCAGGTAGTCGATTGCTTCCTGTCTCAGACTTTCATGATGCCGACAATGTTTTATGGCGGCTCCGACTAAGAAATAGAGTTCATTTTTTTTAGTTTAATTAAAGTATGAGTTCACTTCTAGTTCTTTCGTCCACTGAACTATTCCTTCAAGGTTTTAGGTTGATCGTATTAATGGTTATTGACTATAAATTACTAATCTTGCAAAATATGATAAATTATAAAATTGTGCAAAATTATGGCGCAATCCACTCAGCTGTTTCGGTTATGACAAAGAAGTGAGCTGCCAGATGGTTTCAAAATAACTTACATAAATTTTCACTTGCAGAGCTGCCATTTAAAAGTTTGATTCAATTATAAAACTTAGTACAAAAACCTACTATGGTATTATCGAGTATTTCTAGGTTGGCATTTTTTCTATTTTTTTGATGCTTCCGGTCCAAGCTAAGCCTTTGATAAAGCTATTCCAAGCTCACTTCTAATGAAGTTGACTAAGCGCGCTCCATGGGATTTAATGCCCCTTCAAATTATAACAATAACTGGAATATTTTGTAAAAAATTTAATCGGTACAAATCATTTTTATCTTTCATTTCCAGTACCCAGCGCTGAAACGCTCGTTGTGCCACAGGAGCTGCCCTCCATTCTATCATTAGTTTATTCAAATATACCACCAATCAAGAAAGGTAAGTACGACCCCAACACATGTTCTCATTTTCACTTTATCAAGCTCCCTCTCTAACAAAACCATTTTCCTCCATGCAGGTACCGACTCCCGCCTCGGCTTCGGTTTTCGTCTCGGTAATCATGCCGACTTCCAAGTACTACTTGAGTTGGGTCCACAGAAAAATACACGTCCAATCGGCGATGATACCAACACAGATAATTCTTTTAACAAGCGACAAGTGAGTAAGGCACAACGTGACTATCTGCGTCGCAAGCAGGCGCAGGAAACCTTTAAACAATTAACCAGTAACAGAGCCACATCCACTAAAGGCACTGCCCCCAGTTGGCTTGAGACATGGTCGCATGCTATGAATTCCAACTCGAAGAGCAGCAACAATGAACAAATCAAAAAGAAGTTTGGACCTAAATTTAATCCCTCAGCCGCTTCGAAGAAACAACAACAACCAGTGGATCTAACCCCATCGGCTGCAGTGGTGCCCAGTGTAGAGCAGACAATGTTGCAATTACAAAAACTATATGAAATGGCTACAACCACAACGGATACTACAACAACAGCAATAAGTGATAGTAATACAGATCGTGAGGCAATTATGGCAAGTACAGCAATAACAACAATAAGTATAACTGAAGCACCACCATTTAAGCGGCTACGTCCCACATTCGTACCTTTCAAAGGTGGCTCATTGAACTTGGGCAGCCCAGCTGCATTTACATCGCGTCCACCCGAGGAGTTGGCGTTGCAAACAATCTCAGAGCAACAAAGTGCGAAAAAGTCAAAGGGTGAAATAACCAAGGAGCTAATGGATGTGAGCCTTGAAGATGAGAAGTAGCGGACGCTGATTAAAGAATGTAAAAATTTGTTGTAAATAGTTTTGTATGATATTTGATATAAAATTTATAAATTAAAGGATTGCTGTAAATACATATTAGATTCATCTCGAGTTAGAATAGTTTGTATTTTGATGATTCCTTGTGGTTTATCCCATAACAGAATAGGTCTGTTTCTTGACTGCTAATTATGAATAATTATTCCTAAAAAGTGTTCTTTGAAAAAATTAGCAGCGAATCCAGCAGCTTTTTGACATTTAATTGAGAGAAAGAGCGCCAATTCGCTGCAAGTTCGCTGCTGGAGATTGCTGGAGATTTTTCGTCCAGCAATAACCAGCAAGTAACAAACAGCTGATTGTGACAAATGCCAAAATCAAAATTGATTGCATATTTTTGTAAAATTTAAAATTTATTACGAATATTTTGAAAACTATGAGTTATTTACCAGCAAATGAAGTAAGTACAGAATTTCTGCTGGCTCCTGTTCGGTGAAAAACCAGCAGAAGAGAGATAAAACTGGCAGAAATGAGATTTTGACAGCTTTTTACGAGACTCTCTTCTGCTGACAGTTCTTTGCTGGAGATTTCAAGAAACAGACCTAATATAGTTAACTGTGTGTATGACCGGCAAGCTTGTGTGTGCCCCATATTTGTTACCGTCGGCAATGCAGTGGATATATAAACTCAATTCACCCCTATGCACATAAAAATAAAGTGAAAATTTTAACGAAATTTCGTTTAAAATAAGCAGTTGCTCCACTTCGAAACATATTTCTGTTCACTCTTTTATCAGGTTCCTCTTTGATTCGACATTCTCTATTTTAGTTAAGTCTCAAACCTCATTCATAGTTCATGCAGCACTGCAACCCACCACAGACAGCAACCATAATTACAGCATTGCCAGCACAAATTAAACAGCGACTATTTGACTTTTTGTTTTGACTAACCATTCGTGACAGCTCGAGCAGAGCTGACATTTAGCAGCAGAACTAGCCGCTGTTTGGCAATGCGCCGATTCTCGACGTTTTCCAAAGCGCAGTCATTTTTTAACCGTCGTTTCGATTACATGTAAAGTTGTGCATGCGTGTCTCGTGAACGTGAATTTAGTAGATACAAAAACAATTAAATAAAATCAACAAAACCTGCAAAATATCAAGTGTAAATGCGTAAAATGTGACAGAAAAATATGCGTGCAGGTGGCCAAAAGCATTTAATTAGTAAAGAAAAATAATTTTGCATTGCTGGTGGCTGTGTTGAGCGACGAAAAAAAGGTGGAAGAATTTTCAGTGCGCTGCTGCTGCCGTGGCTGCAAAAAATTGTTCAAGAAGACGAGCAGTGTGAAGGGCGAACGTGAAAAAAAGTGGTTAGCTTTGTCGGTGGCAGAACAAACAAAGGTAGCGTCGGCTGCAACGTGCTCTGTTACTGAGCGTAACAAAGAAACAAAAACGAGTTAAAAAGGTATATTTTTGTTGTTCTCTGTGTATTTGTGTGCACTGTTGCATACTTTTTTTTTGTTGGATAATATGAAATAAAATAAAAACGCGAAGTTTACTACCACGAATGAGCATATAAAGTGTAAACGTGGAAAAAAGTGTTTGGCAAAGCTGCGCTGCTGCTAACAACAACGTCGGCCGCTAAGTTCGTGGTCGTGCTGCTGCGACGTCGTTAAACGTTCTTTTGTGTTTTGTGTGCTTTTGCCAAAATTGTCTAGCTGTGTGTATTTTTTGTTTGGCTCTGTTTTTTGTTGCAAATTGCAATTGAAATGTAAAAAATGCATTGTGGTTGCAGAAAAACGCGACGCTTATAATTTGTTGCACATTTTTTTTGATTTTTTTGAACGTTAAGTGGTATTGTGATTAGCTCTTTTTTTTTGCCAAAGGGTTAATGCAAATAAAACCCACCTAAAGGGTTAATGCAAATAAAATTAAAACTTTTACATTCAAAGTAAAAAAAATTAGATATTTATAGCTTAATAAAAGAAATAAAAAATTTTTGAAAACCATGCCCACAATCCAGAAAATTTTTTAAACAGTTGCCAACGAAACAACAGACTCGTTTCTGTCATGAGCGCAAGTTAAAAAGTCAATTAAAGAAGACAGGTGATAAAAAGGTAGTTAAAGTTTGTAATTTCAAAGTTAATCATCATCCGAAATATAAAATCGACTTTAATTGGAAATCTTTTTTTTATCGAATAGTGGGATAAGATAAGAGTCGGAATAGTAATTACAATAGTGACGGAAATCTATCGATTGTCTGATTTATCGATACACACAAATCGAAAAAATTTAATTTTAAAAATCGGTATACCCATTTGCTGGTATTTTTTTACCTCATTATTTCTATTTTTTACCTCATATTTTCTGTTTATAGTATTTTAAGTTTTTAGGGCTTATCAAATAATTATAGAGGATCCAGGTCTTAAATGCATTTCTTATTAGAAACAGGGGCGTGAACATAGTTTCAACTTTGGCCAAACCCACTGTTAGTATCGAGAATTGTCTTCCATCTCTAATATTTATCATCATATTTAGCAAAATTCCAATTAAGAAAAAATATATTCCTTCAAGTGCTGGATAAATTAAATATAAAAATGTATGAAGATAATGAATTTTACAATTTTAATTTACGGCTGGAGATAAATAATGTTTGGTGAACAAAACAAAATTAAATCTTATAATTTCAGTGAATGAATAAAAAAAGAAATAAAAAAAGAATATAAATAAAGTAATGACCACATCCTTAAATTCATTAGAAAAACAAAATTAAAGAAATGAAAAGCATATAATATATAATAAAAATAAAAACTGATGATTTGTGTTGTGATTTTAACGAAAAAAAGTGTACCAGACGGTTTTTTAATACATCAGAGTAGAACACTAAAAAGAAAGATGAGCAATTCATAAACTGCAACAACTAACGATAACTTAACTAAAAGGTAAGTGAGCTCCAATCTGGAGTAACAGTCAAATTTCCATCAAACGGAAATATTTTTGAAATGAAAATATTCTTATTTATCCACTTGCGACTGGAAATATTTTTAAACTGAAATCGAACTTCCCATTTTTCTTTTTTGTTTGGCTTTCCACTTTTTAGAAATACTACCTTTTGTCACAAAAATATATTTTTTTTTATTTTTTTTTCCTTTTTTAATGCTAACGTTTTTTCGTTCGCTCACGTATATTGATTAATTTTTGGTGTCAAATATGACAGCAAATATGAGCATTGCCATGCGTGAAAACTTTTCATACACACCAAAATGCCAGGTGGATAGCAGAAAATTCATCGGAGGTATTCAACTTTGTCAACCGTATAAAACTTTCTCACTTTAAAGCTATAAATAAAACTCATATAAAATTAAAAAAGTTGCTAAGGAGAATTAAAAAAACAAAAAGTTTTTTTCCTTTGGAATTGTGCCCAGTTACATATTTTGTAAGTTTCTTGAGCTCAAGCTCAGTTTATAGTAATTAGTAAAAAAAATTCCTAACATTCAAAATTAAAATTTTTTATCTGTTAAAAATCTACGTAACCTTGAAAACATCTTATACTCACTGAAAGTGCCTTGACAAACCAACCACATTTCATGTCAATGCAATGTCAAACATGCGACTTTCAACATTCAAACAAAATTGTGTACGCACTATGCGCCAGTTAGCACTTCAAATATCCCTGTTTATCTTTGTTTTACCCTGGCCTAAAAACCAGCTGTCAAACAGTCTGCCCAATCTGCATCGGAATGCATTGGTTTCTATAGGCCAAATACTAGGACATTAAGCAGACGTAGGCTTTGTATCGCTTGCATATGTAGCCTGTATCACAATTTGCGTTAGCTCCTCCACATGCCCCACAGCAAGCTTATATACTATAACACCCCCAAGAGATGCGCAGCGCACATTTCATCAATGAAGTGTATACAGAAAACGAGTAAATTTAACTATTACAGATATGGTTGCCAATTAACACATTTATTTTGGGTAAACACTAAGTATAAATTGGCCCCAAAGAAGTCCGTAGCAAAACTCAAGTCATTCCAAGGTATATATTTATTTATTACTTATCCTCACTGTTGGCTATTGTTGAAAGCGTTCCATGCATTGAGAGAATACAAATCAGTCCAATAAATGACATCAGAAACATCACCGCAATTGCCTTTATCACATATTTTAATCGCAACGGCAACCATGCTGTATACGTTCGCAATCGTTGTCATGACAACAATGCTGCTACGCCAGCTGCAAGCTCAGTTGTCGCAGTCGCCGGGATACACAACTGGCGCTTTCAAGTTGAAATTCCTTTGCTTCGTTAGCTACTACTTTTACATTGTTTTCATCTGTCGCAGCAGCCTATTTCACCTTTTGGGTGGTGGTTTTTTGGCTGAGTTGTTGGCGTCGCTGTTCCAATTTTGTTTTGCTTATATATTCCTTACCATGCTCTAAGCTTTATCGTTATCCCTCTTGACATCATCTTTCTATCATCATTTTTATGTTTTGAGGGTTGTCAAATTCACAAAGCATTACAAACGGCTATATCCACCCGCTGTGTGCTTAGAAGGCCAAAATCCGCATAAATGCTGCAGCATGCGACAACCAACTGATTTACTGGAGTATTGTTTCAGATTTATGCTTGTGAAGCAATGATTTTTATGAGTTTCCATATGTATCAAAGCAACTAATCGATAGTTTTGAAGCTGTGGAGAACGTGGTGTTATAGAAAACCAGCATTTTGATTTACAGAGTTACAGAATGTAAATTAAATGGCACAGTTGTTCATCTTTTTTTTTCAGAGAAGAAAGCATAGCGGCCCTAGCGGAGACAAAAGAGACTGTGGAAGATGGACCAAATGCATTTTCCCTGACTTCATCATAAAAGCGGAGTTGATTAAATATAGCAACATAAAATACCGTGTAACGCCTTCTGAAACCTAGGGATTCCTCTAACCACGGAGAGTCTTACGAGTCAGTTAACATTCCGATCTTAAAATTCTCAGCTTCGTTTGGAACTAATTTAATAAAAAAAAAAAAAAATAGTGTGAAAAATACAAATTTCGAATTGTGATTTCAGAGTGATGATTTTTTATGATCTCCTTTACGATGTGTGTGGCAAAACCTAGTTTGTTATATGGAGATAAAGCACCAACCAAAACAATTTTATCTAGTGATTCGCATAATTCAGAAGTGGAATAAAAACTTTCGTTTACTGCGTGTCGAGCGGGTTTCATTGCTTGAAGAAATTTTATTTGAATACAAAGGTAGAAGTAAGAGACAAATGCGTACAGTTAGGTTACCACAAAGATCTATGTATTCGACTTCTTCACTAGATGGAGTTTGTCACGTTCTGTTATCTATTAGGCTATCAGAACAACGGCTGCCATTTCCGCAAAATTCCTTTACAATTAAATAAATTAATTTTTTTTTTTTAAATTTTTTTATCTTTGGTATAATTTTTTTCCACCCACCTAATGACTACGGGCTGTTATGGTATCACTAATTCTTTATTGTGTACTCAAATGCGCTAACATCAGATCTTTTATTTTATCTGAATGTTTTTTAATTCTATATAATTCTCCGCGATTCCATACATTATATGATTAAGCAACATCTCCGAAAAAGTGATGATTCAGCTACCTTAAAAATATTCTCCACCTTTATTTGCTTTTATTATCCGTATTATACAACGTCATCATCACTATCTCGCTTCACTTTATGCACCTTTCCACAGTACAAATAAAACAATGAAATCTACAGACAAAAAAAAAATTACAAATAAAACACAGGTAAACAACAAAATAGCGTGATGCGAACGCATATTGTGCCCGAACATTCACACTCGCTTACTCAGTTTTCATCTTACTTTCCTACCGTTTCTCATACTTGTACCAGCACTAACTCCATTCGTTTATTTTGAGCACAACTTATGTTCTTTCATTTGAAATTTGTTTTATTTACTTTACTTTTGCATAAACTGACAAAGTCCAAGACAAATAAAAGTGCTCCTCGATAAAAAAAAAACGAATAGTTAAACAGCAGGTGTATTAAAGTGGCCAGCATGCGAAGGGCCGGTGATCACGCTGCTGATCTTGCTTCCTTTTGTATGGCACAAAAACGACGCATTCTTGCTGATCGCTCTCAGTCTCGTTGTACATTACACGCATTTCGCTTGTATGCTCTTATTTAGAGTACTTGAGTGTATTAAGGTACCGCAGCGATGCCCTTGGCATACTCAACTACCTGTGGTCATAAAAAATTGCGCTGCACTTGGCTTAGCCTCAGACATTTGTATCGCAAGATCAGCAGCAGTTGTTGTTTCTTTATTTGTTATTTTTTATTTGCTCAGTACTTACGTACTTGAGTATTTCTTAGTTTAGTGAGTATGCTTGGTCATATTTTCTTGCTTTTAGCCATTTTTGCTGTATATTTTTTGTTTCTCCCTGAGCGCACATTTGATTGTGGTATCTTATTCGTTTATCTGTTGGCACAGACATTTATCGCATTTGTCTATTTCTATGCATAGAACATGTGTCTCTCTCAGTAAATCATGTTTTATATTTTTAATTTTTGCGGTTTCACCAGTTTTATACTTAGTTGCGTATAGCACACAGACACATTTTGATAATATTTTTTTGCGAAAAAACGAATCATGCGTCAATCCTTTTTTACTTCCAATCTATATTAAAAAAAAAACAATCAAGAAATATATTTTGTGGTATTTAGTGCCTTACCCCCAACAAAATATTGTGTGCCTTTGAAGAAAAATTACAACCTATTTTTTACAAACTAGCCTTTGATGTATAATTCATTTTGGAATATCTACGTATTTTTCTCTGCTAGGTTTAGCCTAAAGCTATTAGAAAATATATTTTTTTGGTGGGTAGCACACTTACTCACAGCTGAGTATATAATATTAAGTTACAGCCGACCTCATACCTTCATGTTTCTTATTTATTTTTTCATTCCAACTGCGTCCATCTCTTGCCGGCATGTTTTTTGCGTTTCTCTGCTGCTGCAGTATTTTGTTTGATAAGTTTTCTATTTTTCTTGTTGTTTATTTAGCTTATTTTTGTATGTTTGTTCCTGTTTTTACCTTGGAATGTGCGTCGCCTACCAAGCGAACTTATTTTGATTTTTCTCTTTGGTGTTTTCACATTATTTTACACCGGCTGTAGTAGTAACTGTCTTTTATGTTTAACTTTCAATGTCAGCGTATCGGTGGAGAACTTTAGGCACGACTGACAATACACGATTGGCTACATTCAACCTCAACCACATCTTTCGTGCAACCACTTTGCATTTGAAATCATTTTTGCGGTTAATATTCGAAATGCATGTTGGTTATATATACAATCTGTTGGCGATATGTAAAAAGAGCCTAACTTGAATTAAGAATATAATAATATTAGACTGTCGAGCTATCAATATGCGGGGTATCTTAAACTTTAAGCCAGATGTCTACTAAAGCAACGGGGAACGCTTAATTGAATTATTTGCAGCTATTTTTAAGTGATTCGCGTTCAAACATACATACAGATAGACAGACAAAAATTATATAAACTTTCTTTTGATTATATTGAGTGAATAACCTTTTTAATGCACTAGTAACTGTAATCGGGGGCGTTAACAGACAAATAACAATTATGAAGTTGGTGGTTATGGTTATGTCTACGGCTATGGTTTTATGGTTATGTCTACGGTTATGGTTTTATGGTTACGGCTTGGGAAGAGTATATGCTATGGTTACATATACGGTCACAGTTTCAGTTGTGATTGTGGTTCTTATAACAGTTTCAGCTACGGTTACGGGTACGTCTACGACTGCCCCACATTAGATTGTTCATTCCCAGCCCTTACCGGGATATTATTCTCTTTGGTTCCCAACTTTCCTTAGGCGGGGACTATGAAGCTGAGTACTTTTATTAGATATCTTAATCTGTTCAGCCTCCTGAGCTTTGCAAGATGAGTTGCCCGGGAAACCTGGTCGTCGTTTAGAGCCCGACGTTACAAATATGAAGTGCTGAAATCCCATGCGACTTTCGATGTTCCTTTAAAACCTTCACCTATGCAAAATAAATGCGTAAAATTCTACCAGCTTTCTGTTGGCTCTGTAGTTTCACTCACCAAGAGCTTTTGCCGACTATTTTTGTGCTGTTGATAAGACAACAATTCGATTGCAACTACTCATCTGTAAAAAAAATACTTTGGTAGTATCTTTCAACTGAATACAAGTATATCTCTAATTTTCCCAAAGGTTTAAGTAAATTTAAATTTCAGAAAACAAAAAAAAAAGAAGATTTCTCACACTCCAGCGGAGATCCATTAAGCACATAAGCCACTATCCTTATCCATAAAATAACAAAAATTGCTGCCGCCAGTCACGTTGCCGACAACGACCACATGCTTAGATAAAAAAAAAGTCTCACTGCAGCCAGACAATTTTCAAAACGAAGACTGTATAATAAGCTCTACTGACAAGCAAATGCCGGCTATGAAATGAGAAGTGACTGCATATGCTTGCCTGTTCTCCTTCAAATTCAATGCCCTTTTGCGCTTTTATGCCAACATGTTTACTATTTATGTTTACTTCGCATAAAGTGCAGCAAAAGCATTGCCAACAATTGGCCACAAAAACAACACTACAGCGCCAGCGCAAATATGTATGTACTTTGGAAAGGCAGTGACGGTGGACGGACAACGAGAAGGAGAACAACGCACAGACGCAAATGCGACGCACGTTTGTGAAGCACGAAGTCTCTAGGCAGCCAACACTCACTCCTCAGCGTAGCCTACCTCACTTGTCTCGTCACTCAACACTTTGATGGCGCATCTTTAAGAGTTTCCCGCTTAAATGTTGCTTTCCTTTCAAGGCTTTTTTCTGATGCGACACTAAAATGTTGCACCTTTTCAACTCATGTACTTGTTTGTTGTAGCTGATTCTTGATATTGTTGTTGTCTTTGCTGCTTATGTATTGTAGTTATACATCCAATACTTAGTTTTGCAACTTTCAAACATTCATGGAATGTCGTCTATCCAGCACTACTTGGGTAGGAATTATTGTCATTGCCGTTGCAAGCTCTCGAACTTCTGCTGCAGCTGTTGTAATTGCGATGTCCTTTATACGGCTCTAGTTTATATCATTTGTATACCCAGTAGAAAAAGCTCACTAATCCTTTGATCTCTGTTAAAACCTGAATTACAACCCAGGTAATGTAATGCTTTAGTCATGATATTCGAAGGAATCTAGATAATCTAATCTAGAAATAAAAAAGGTCCAACTCGTAATGTAAATACGTTTGCATTACACGTTTGTAACTACAAATAATACTTATATTTAAAAGTACTTTTATTGGAATTAAAAAGTTTTACTGCTTAGGAGATACAAGTAATTGTAATTAATGTAAATACATTGTAATTTGTAATTGATAGTAATTTAATTACTAAATAATTACAATAATTATTCACTCAAACTTGTTTATGAGTATAATACGCTGATCATCATATCACGTAACTCGAAAAGTTGTAAAAGTAATTAAAAATCATTCTAATTCATGTTAGTCTGCGATTGCCAGTAATTTAATTACTAAATAATTACCTGCATATTTTTTACTAAAACTTGCTTCTGGGTATAAAGTACACATGACAACATGAAATCTAAAAAATAGTGCAGGCTATTTTTATGAAGTTAAAGGAAACATGTTATTCCAATTAATGGAAACTTGTAATTGAGTATAATTTGTGTATTTATCTACTCATTACTAGTCAAGATATATAAAAACTTGCAATGCTTTGAAATGAATGCAAAGGATATGGTTAGTAATGGATTAACAAAAGATATTCCCTGAATCTTATCTCAAATTTTTTAGTGCATTAATATTTCTAATTACTGGAAAATAAAAAATTGTAATGTAATTGCAATTGCATTACAAGGGCAAATAAGACTTATATTTGATGTTTGAGGTGGGTAATGTGATTTTTATGTAATTTAGTAATGTGACGAAAGAAATTACTTAGATTGCAATGTAACTGCAGTTGCATTACAAGTGAAAATAATGCTTAATTTTTAAGTTAACGGTAGTCAAATTGACTGTTATGTAATTCAGTAATGTAACTAGAGCAATTACTTAGATCGTAATGTAATTGCCTTTGCATTACAAGTAAAAATAAGATTTACGTTTAATATTTAAGGTAGTTAGTTTGATTGTTATGTACTTTAGTAATGTAAATAGAGTATCTACCTGAATTGTAATGCAATTGCATTTGCATTACTAGTAAGAATAAGCCTTACTTTTGAAGTTTTAGGTATTACATTTGATTCCTATGCACTTTAATAATGTAAATAGAGCAATTACTTGACGAAAATTGCATTAAAAATTATAATTGCTTGTAATTTTACTTGAAAGTAATTTAATTCGTAAGACACTAAATCAACATGCAGCTTCACTACCGGTTATAGGAATAATTTACCCCGTTTGACACGAACTCAGACTTGTTTTATTTGTTTTGTCAACTGCTGCTTCTTGTCGCTACGAGTCAACATCACTTGATCTACTCCACTTCCTTTTCTCACACACACAAAAAATTTTTTTTCCTGCAGCTAAAAAGCGTCCCGTACAGCTTTGTTGTCTTTGCATATGTCTTTTCTTACTTTTAATATCCTCCCCACGCCACCTATTGCAACAATTTTTTATTTCCAGCGCTTTTCATTGTGTCTGCTTTAGCATCTTCTTTTTTTTTGTAGCCGTCGATTGTGTTTTCCATAGTTGAATATTACGAATATCTATATTGCATGTGAAATGCATACATATGTTTTTGTTGTTTGCCTGTTTTATGAACACATGTTAGTGCCACCGCGTGTTCGTTACCAAACGAACGAGCCCAACAGCGTCATTGCCTCATTCATGATGTGACTCAAAGTGGTGTGATGTGATGTGCTGTGATGCGCTAGATGTGTGCTGTCTTTGGTTGCTGTGTTGTGTGTTGTTGTTGTTATAGTTAGTTGCATTCGCCTTTAACAATGCAACGCTGCAATTATCTATCTCAAGTTTGAAACTGAATAATACAATAGCCAACTGAGGCGTTGCTTTCGTAGATTAGATTACAAAGGTACTCTCTGTACAGTTGCATGGCTGCATCTTTGCTACTTCTTTATATTCGATTTTTGTACTTTGATAGTGTTTTTCTACACACATACTTGTGCTCACATATACTAAGTATTATTTTTCAACACATCTTAGATACCTGCTGCCCTAGCGCTGTTTAATTGCATTGTAGCTAAAGATAGAAAGAAAATAAAATTAAATAACTACAGCAGATATTTAACGCCCCAGTAAATACTTGCAACAACCTCTGAAACCTTGTCCTCTGATATTATTTTTTTTATCAGCAAAAACGATTTATATGGGAGCTTTTTTTTGTATTTGATGACCCGCATGAATGAATCTGGTTTTTTATTAGTTTTGTTTTATAAATTCACACATCTTCGCCACTTGTTTGCCAATCACTCTGCAATTAAGATGGAAATATGTGGCAATTTTCATGGTATAAAAATATTTCGATTTGCAGGTTGCTACAATTTAATTATAATAAATATCACCTAGTGATAGGAGCCATATTATGTTATTATATAGTTAAGTTAAATGTGGCATAATTGTTGCCAATTTACACTTAACTCAGTATGTTAATTGGTTCTATTAAAAGGAAGAGATAATTAAAAAAAATTAAATTGAAAAAAAGAGATTAAGTAAAATAAAATAACATAAAATAAAATAAAATAAAAAAAATAATAGAAAATAAAATATAAAAATAATAGAAAATAAAATAAAAAAATAATAGAAAATAAAATAAAATAAAATAAATAAAAAGAAATTAAATTAAACTAAATTAAATTAAATTAAATTAAATTAAATTAAACTAAATAAAATAAAATTAAAAAACATAAATTAAAACAAAATAAAGTAAAATAAAACGGAATAAAAAAACCTTAATACCGAGTATTTATTTGCTATTTTTAATATCGGAAGGCGCGTGCTTTCGTTCACAAACGAGTTCACTGGCATACAAAATAGACACACCCATATTTAAAATTTTCTAAGTGCAGTGTCAAGTACATATTAGATTGGCTTTAATCAAGTGTTTAGCTTTAGCTTCATGCGCTGTCTTTTTTTTCAAAATTTTCAAGATCAAGTTCATTGGTGACCGCTGGCTATAAATTTGCCTTTACGTACCTTATATTTTAATGGGATTATATTTAAGCGATAAGGAAGTGTAAAATACGATTTTAAGATAATAATTTTTACAACACAAAGCGGCGAAAAAATATGTAAGAAACTTATTTACAGCAAAATTTTCAATTTCATGTTTTTATCGCTAAAGAGATAACCAAAAAAAAAATAAACTCAACGTAAAATAAAAATATAATTACATTTGAAACTGTATATACATATGAGACAGGGCTGAAAATATTTTAGCATTTAAGTAGAATCTGTAATTTATGAAAAGAGAAATTGATAAAATTGGGTAACTAATTCATACTACTAATTCTACCGCCGTAACTGACAAACACGAATTTTTTTTTTAGTCCACCCTAATGTGTAATAAGTACCTAGTACTAGATATGAAAAAAAGCAAGTTCAAAAACATCAATCAGCACACATATGTTAGTACTACATATACTCAGACATACTTACATATGTACATATGTACCTAAGCCTCATTAGTCATTTATTTGTTGCCTCAGTCACTCAATCAATCAGTTTTCAATAGCGCTTGTGCATTAAAATGCTAAAAAGCCCTGAGCAATTAGTTGAAGATATACCTATACACAAACACATTTGGTGGCATTCCAAATCAACCCAAGTTTTCGACGTCGCGTTAATATTGATCAGTTGAGATGGATTGACCCATATGTATGTGTGGGTGGGTTGTAGAAGAAAGTATAAAAAAACTTACTCATTGAAACTACTCGCTAAATAAGGGATCATCTCTAAATGCAGAGTGTACAGTTTTTTTTTCATCTTTTGTTTCAACCCACCCTAATGAATTTATCAATAACTGCGTAGCTAATTTTTACTAAGTGAGTAAGTAGTTGAGAAATGTTGAAATATGCAATGACAATATCACAAGTAAGCCAAACAACCTTTCAGCTGGTCTATCAATCTGGGCAGCGTAATTAAAAGTAAAATAATTGATTAGAAAAAATATGCGCAAAATAGCAAGTTAAATAGATTATTGACCAGGCGGCAAGTGTCAGCTCTAGATATAAGGAAATTGTAAAAGGTTTGTACATTGCAGTTATTAAAAAAAAACTCATAGGAGGATGATTGAGCCAACAAAAGACGAAACAACAGTTTCTCTAATTGCTGTCTGTCTGTCTGCATGTTTGTTCGCGCATCACTCAAAAAGTGCTAAAAATAATTGAATAAAACTTTCATCTTTGCATTAGTAGACATCTGGCTCAAAGTTTAAGATATAACTTATCAAGATAACTTCACCGGTTTAGGAGTTATCGACAAATATGTGTAGAAGGCTGATCCAAAATGTTGTAGTACAATATTGTTCACACGGTCACTATCTCGTCTACTTATTGACTACAAAGCAATGTGTTGAGTATCCCTTAGTGAACAGCGTATAGTTAATGAAACTGAATTACCCCTAACAAATTTGTCCATTGAACTCACATTAAAAATGATTGCCTCTAAAAATTTATGAGCCAAAATTCAACAGCTAACTAATAACAATATCCCTAACGGGCTAATATCGCTGTGTTATTTAAAGCGCAAAACATCAAAGTGCTATAACAAATTCATAAATTTAATTTATTTTAATTTACAAATGACAATGCTGACTATGTGCAAAGGACTCTGAAAAGTTCGATCGTAAGTCGAACATTTGCCGTGGCTGAGCGGCAGCTGAAGAGCAAAATGAGGGTCAATGCGACGCACATCGAAAAAAAAGAAGCAAAGCATGCTCGTTGACCATGGAACGTATCATGACAATCATAAGAATGCTACTAAATTGCTCACTTCTTTCGCTATCACCAATCGCTGCATCAAATGGCGCAACTAAACTGCATGCCCATCTAATTTGATTGCTCATAAAAAATCAACGCGTAGACGAAGTTATAGCTGCGGCATAGACGCTAAAGATAATTTCATGCTAATATAAATATTTTGTCTAGCCAATTTTGGCACCGACTTTGGACAAGACAAATAGATAAAATAAAAAAAAAATAAAAATAAAATCTCTTTGTTAGCTGCACTAAAGTCGAGTGCGTAGTAAAGAGCACTACAGGGTGCGGAAGAAAAGTGGTTAACAATTGATAATGAAATAAATGGAAAAGATGAAAAAGAGGAGTACTGGAACGATAAGATACCTAAGTAAAACACAATGGATGGAGACAGATCCGAATTTGGACTATAGCTCTGTGCTACCCATTGCAGAGGGAAGTAAATGTTTCCACATCTCGTTTCTTCAAACACACAATTCCATCTCCAAAACCTTCACGAAATACTTCTACAAATTTCGTAAATTCGCAGCCAACGATTCAAACAAAATAAATTTACCGCAAAAAAACACTTGAACACTCGGATTGTCATTTCGCTGTCAGTGCACCGAAGTCGTTTTGTTGGCGCTTTCTGAGATTTAAAGCACGATTGTACTTTTTCAAACAATTGCTGGAATGTAATCAAAAACAAGAAAAAAAAAATTGCATAATAAAAAACCATGAAAAAACGCAAAAAATGCTAGCTGAAAACACTTGCGCCACAACAAAAACAAATGCTTGTAGCGCATGGAAATGGGAAATAAAAAATTGAAACAAAAATAGCGTATCAAAATTGGCATAGTTTCAAAAATTCCACAACAAACAGAACTTGAAGAACAAAAAACAAAAAAATGCCAAAACAATATATCAACAGTTGAACAAATGAAAATGTTTGTGGTTATGCAAAAATAATTCGTTACAGCTTTGGAACGAGAGGTCTAGAGGCCAGCGTGAAAAGGGTGGTCTGATATAAAAAAAGCTTGTATCAAGCAAGTATCAAGTACTTGTGAATTAAGATGTGTAGGCATGTGTATCCTGCAGATAAATTTAGTTGAACTAGAGATCGAACATTGTTTAAAAATCTAGCAAAAAAATTTATTTATCTTAGTTATCTAATTTTAGTTCATATCATTTTATTTTATTTTTCTCTTTTTTTTTTTTTTTTATTTGAATTTATTTTTTTTAATTTTTGTTTTTTATTTCATTTTATTTTATTTTATTTTATTTTATTTTATTTTATTTTATTTTATTTTATTTTATATTATTTTATTTTATTTTATTTTATTTTATTTTATTTTATTTTATTTTATTTTATTTTATTTTATTTTATTTTACTTTATTTGTTATGATTCTCTGACAGACATCCGTGCTTCTTTTACTGGCTTTGTGCTCTTGTTTTACTTGTATTGCGATACCTTCCAAGTGTTGTTCGGTGACAAGTATATAGATAAGACTTTTGTTTACTCCACTTGACACATTAGATAGATA